>JAQGBU010002013.1:0-10751 GCA_034698605.1 Isotoma decorata | reverse complement strand
AGCCGGCTATAAAATTTGAAACCGATGTATCTCCCTTATTGGTGACTGTATTGGAACGGGACTTACACCATCAGAATCCTAATTTTTTGAACTATTTTTTGCAATACCCAACGTTGGAGATAATTGAACTTTAAATTTAACATTGGTTAGATGTGGCCATTTTCGACTTGCCTGTGGCCCACTGTGTGCTGCTGTGAAGAGAGCAGCCTTTCAGTATAATGGTTGTCGAAATCTGAAGTCGAGACCAAGTATGCCAGAGATGGGCCAATTGCCAGCTGCGAGAGTCACGGGTAATTTAACACCGTTTACTTTCACTGGGATGGACTACTTCGGACCATCGGACGAAGACACGAAAAAAGATATGGAGTACTTTTTACCTGCATGACAACTCGAGCAGTCCATTTGGAGATTGCAGTTTCACTGACAACCGATGCAGCTGTGATTGCGATAAGGCGAATGGCAGCTAGACGTAGACAGCCCAAGAAGATACTCTTTGACAACGGGACTAATCTACGAGGAGCTGAAAAGGAACTTCGACAGGCCTTAGATGAGTTAAATCAAATCAGAATTCAGCAGCAATTGACTTGTGTAGGAACTACTTGGCATTTTAATCCACCTTCTGCACCCCATATGGAAGGATGTTGGGAGAGACTTGTAAAATCCGTGAAAACAGCTCTTAAAGTCACTCTCAAAGAACGAGCCCCTAAATAAGAAAGTCTGCAGACGTTATTTGCTGAAGCTGAAGCAATTGTCAACAGCTGCCCTCTTACCCATGTATTTATCGACCCTTAAGACCTTGAAGCCCTAACCCCGAATCATTTCCTCATGGGAAAGTCAAGTGGAATACCATGCCCTGGAACTTTCACTGACGCTGATGTGTGCTTGCGAAGACAACGGCGGATCTCCCAGAGGATGGCTGATCAGTTCTGGATTAGATGGAGAAAGGAGTACCTGCCTTCGATTTTAAGACGGACCAAATGGCATGGACACATGGACCCTGTCAAAGCCGGAGACGTTGTTTTGGTAGTGGATGACCAAGCAACGAGGAATTCATGGCCACTTGGATTAGTAATAGCAACTTTCCCTGGACGTGATGGAGTCATTCGTGTTATGGATATGAAGACAACCTCCTCCGGGACCTACAGACGTCCAGTGAGCAAGATATGCGTCCTTGATGTTAACGAAGAAGTAAAGTAAAACAGTCCTTTACGGGACCCGGAATGTACATTTTGATGTTAAAAACTAGTAATATTGTACTTTCTAATCCTAAATTTATTAATACGTCAACGATATGTAACGAACATTATTTTACCTTAACCTTTGTAATTAAGTTACTATAGAAATTACGAAATTAAGAATTTGTTACTATCGAAATAATTGTTGAGAAAAGAAAATTGTTGAGTTGATTGTTAGCAGCCAAAGAAAGAGGTTGTACTGAAATTGCTCCGAAATAGTTAATAAATCTAATTTTCTCTAGTTTTAACCTTTGTCTCCTGGTCCAGTTTCCTATAGATTTAAGATCAGCCAGGAACTTAAATTAGCTAGAAATTCATAATATTGGCAAGATTGCCTGGTCCTTCGTATTTTATTGAGAAATATTAGGAAATCCATAAATTGTAGGAAAGTCGCCTACAGTGACGTTTGCTGGACCTTGAGGTTGGCTCGGGACCATGTTGTCGATAAATAACAGTTTTAAGAGGGGTGCTTAAAAAGGTTCTCGAAGGGCCGTGGACCCTTGACCCTTGTATAGTAGTTGTCCGTTGTGACCTTTGGACCCCCCAGTCGAAAACAGATTCGCAAAAAGTGAACCCTGTGCA
The DNA here is from genome assembly GCA_034698605.1 of Isotoma decorata. Taxonomy (NCBI): domain Eukaryota; kingdom Metazoa; phylum Arthropoda; class Collembola; order Entomobryomorpha; family Isotomidae; genus Isotoma; species Isotoma decorata. Next base: position 8,934 of record JAQGBU010002013.1, on the reverse strand, counting down.
AAGTTACAGGGGTTTTGTGTGAGAGGTAAAGAGGGGCGAGCCCAGAGGGTGTGGCCGATTTGACGCATATACGAAATGACATTTGACCCTAGGAGCCCGTATGTGGAAACAGATTTCAGAAAAGTTGACCCTGTGGAAAGTTACACCACCCACGGACAGACGGACGGACGGACGTCAGTAGTATTCGCATAAAGTAGCTCCGCTACTTTATTATTTACAGCGTGAGGGATATTGTTTAACACTTCTGTGAAAGGATGATGCGAATACTTGATACTTTCGAACCCCACTGATGTCCTAGATTTAATTGGAAATAAAATTGAATTTTTCTTTTCCACGCTAGCCCATGTGGCTATCCGATATCCCTTGAAAATAAAAATCAAATAACAATAAGGATTAATAGAGTTTCACATTACAGTTGGGGATTTGGGCTTAAAACTGCTATTTCTATTAGTCTTTGTAAATTGTAGCAAAGACACAATAAAACAATTATAATATTTTTTCAGCTCATTTTTCAATTATTGCTACTATACTCACTGGCAAAAATTTTCCTGTGTAGTCCCGGTAGCATTTTTTTCAAGACTATGAATCTGTAAACATCCGACTTGGGATTCCGGATATTGCCGAGAAAGGACTATCACTGAAGTTTTGGAAAAATTACCTGAAATTGAATAAATTATTATCAGAGTGAAAGGGATTTAGATTTTTGGTGTGCATTTTCTAAATTGGGACGGGCCGATTAATGGTCTACTCTTTAGGTTTGAGTGTAGTGGACCACGGTACACGGGACGGGGCCTCAAGACTTCAGACCGCACAAATACCAGTGTTCGCCAGCGCTATTATAGCAATGCTGTAATAGCTTTGCTGTTTTTGCTTAAAAGCGCTTTTTAGGTACACGTAATATTTCCAAAATTGGCTGGAATGGCAATTTTAGCTGTTTTAGCAATAAACACCTAAAAACACCAAAACAGCAATACAGCAGTAGCAAAAGCGTACAGCAAGCAAGCACTAGACTTGTCTGCTGTTTTGCTGTAATTGCTTACTTATCTGTGAAGAGGTAACAGTAAGGATTTGATGAGTCACACTTAAGAAGGGACTGACAATTTGTCAATAGACTTCTTCAATTTTATTATGATAAACATCGATCAATGAAATTATGAACTGCAAATAATTGCAGTCGCTGATAATTGACTACATTAAAAAGGTTATTATAAATCAGGGGTAATCAGACACTTCTAAAACGCTGGAATTAGAAAACACTTGTAAGTGTGAAGTGACCTCAAAATGTATTTGATATTTGGTACTTGCACAAAGAAAGTACCTATTTCAACACTGCACTGCACTGACACAATTGATTTGGTATTAGATGTTTTCCCTAAAGCTTATCTTTGTATTTGTGGGCAGCGATGGAAAATTGAATCGAGCGCTCTTTCACCTTTCTCGTGTACACTATGGCTTCTCATATCCCTCCGTTCATCACATAAAATTGACCTTGCACGTGTCTTTTCTTTTTTCAAAATTCGGATTTTTGTCCGATCTTCCACTCCCAGTTCTTTAACAAAAAAGGCACCGTTCTTTCTTTCCGTTCTACTTCATTTTTCATACTGCTCTTTCTTTTCCTCTCTTTTTCGTTTTGCCCTACTGATCTTTCCATCCCTTTCTTTTGTACTTTTCCCCCCGTTCTTTCAGGTCTTTTCCCGTTATTATGAAATGAAAGTTGTAATGAAATAACAGAATTGGTATTTCCACTCCACTCTAAGCCAGCCAAAATATCTGCCGTTGAGTCGGCAATGCTGGACGCTGCGTCATCTTCAACTAAATCTTCTTTTCAAAGTCTAAATGAAAAGCCTTACCGCCAATAAATTTGTTTAAAATATCTGAAACAATAGCCTGAATAGGGTATGAAAATAGAATGCCATTTAAAAATGTGGTTGTTATAGGATCTGCAACCCCAGTCGAATAAAAATTTATGGCCGACCAAAATTTCGCCATGATGGACATAAACTCATTTTTTTATTTTTAATCAAATCTCATCTTCGTTGAGCTCAACAAGTGCAACTTTTCGCACTATTAGTTTCCATTCATCCGAAATAAAAGGAGTTTTTTGTTTATTCCAACCACTTGTTTTCTAGTTCGACTGCTCCAGATGTCAAACGTAATTTCTGTAACATAGGCTTAATCTATAACTTACAAAATATCGCTGAATAAAAATGATGATTTGATGATTTTTTAAATGAACAATTAATTACCAGATTTTCAGAGCATTTGCTCCAATGGGCGACATAGGTCGGCCTAGTTCTTATTCGAATTCGAGGGTCAAGCAGATTTGAAAGTTTCTTAATAATAATTTCTCGCTCCACAAAACTAAATGGTACTCTTTCTGAGATCACTTTTAGAACGGTGGCACCAACCATTTCTTGTTTCTTGGGATTTCATTCTTATCTGTGTCCACACCCCCTAGCAAAATCATCGCTTTTAATCGTTTTATTTACGTCTACTTTTCGGATCGACTACAAGAACAAAAAAATAGCATTAAATAAGCATTAAGGACATAATGTAAATTATTGCCTACAATAATTTATTATTAATTACATACCCTTAAGTGACGCTTTAAATTCCCATAGTTGGTCGCGTCAATATTTAATTCTCGGCAACAAATTTCAACTTCCGTTTCCCGTTGGAATGCTTCCTCATCCTCACTTTCAGTGAATTTATGGGTGCTGGCTGAGACAAGGGCAGGGTACGCGCTACTGTAACTTTAGATGATGCCTCCACATGAAAACGTATTTAAAACTTCTCTCGTAGGTGCTTTTGAAGCGGAAATATGGAAAGTAGTGAGGATATTTCACTTTTGATAATGCCTTTACAAGAGACTTTCTGTTGTTGTTTTGCATGTCTGTGGGTGGGGTCACTGTCTTGGTTGTAAACACACTGTTTACAAACAAGATTTGTTAGAATTTCTTTGGTCCGGTGGTAGCCGCACTTTTTTCAGTCAGAAACATTCGTTTCATTTTTTCACGTTCGCACAAACTACCAGAGTTGTTTAACTAGCAATGATGTCTTCACTGGAGGTGCTACTCCCGCTACTTCTAACGCTGATACTGGCTAGGCTATTGGCGCTGCTATTAGACCAACCACCGTCATTGACTAGTACTGAACAGGCACCCCTTCCTTCACACCAGTAGCACTAACACTTTCACAAGGCCCATTCTCTGGGCTTCTTTAACTAAAAGGTCGCGTCCATTACCAGCGTGATTGTCCTTACTTTCACTACTAGTAGTTTCATTAAGATCATTCCTCTTGTTATGTTGACCATACCTACTACGTGTAAAATGTTCCATACTAGTTTTTTACCAAATCAAAAATCTTCACTGCAAGATTTTCGACCTTTTCCCCTGATATTTCGTACACTGCGTAGTGGTAGAGTAGTCTGAGTCTACTGGTTTTGCGGCAGCAGAGGCAAACCAGTCGACCGTAACGGCCGTAACCCCCCCTTTCGATTTAAGCCGGCCTAAATCTCTCCATTATTATTTGATCAGTGACATTGCGAGATTGAAATTGCGAGATGAACAGATGATAATATATCATCATCAATTCATCACATGGCATGAGGACGAGGATGTGGATAGTGAATGTGAAAACTCAATGCATAGTACCCGAATTAGCAAAAATTGCAATGGAACGAAAAACAAAAAAAAACTTTATTTAAAATTTTACCAGAAGGTGGCATAAATATGGCGTTGAAAAAACCTATCGTAAGTTTTGACAACGACATATCTTTCAGTCTCTCTTTGCCCCATTTCAGACCTTTCTCATTTCACTCCTTCCTTTATGCAAAAATCTTTCTTCAATTTTAATTTTTTCGAAACCGTTCTTTGTATTTTCTTCCCCGAAAAATTGACTTTTAAAACCTATCGGTCTCTCACCTCATTTTTTAAGACCTATCGCTCTGAGGTCTGACCTATCTGACCTCACTGAGGGATAGCTTGCATCAGTGTTTGTGGGGAAATGAGTTTGTAATGCTTGTTCAACATCTAACGTGGTTGTCTCATTTCGTTAATTATTTTTCTTGGAACTTTCTTGGCAGCTCTGATGAGTAAAATCTCTTATGATGAGAGATCTCTATGATGAGAATTTACATTACAACTACAAGTATTCGGTCTTTCTTTTTATCTTGTCCCAACCATGAAGTTAACATAATACGAAGAACACTTCTATTTAGATTTTTATGCCAGTGCCAGCACAAGTTGTGCCAGTGCTGACAACATTAGGCAACGAATTGCAGCTTTTTAATATTTGTGGTTTGTCAAAACTAAATAATAGTATCAGAGTAACAAATTTAAAATTTAAAACTTTGAAAACTGTAAATTGAGTAAAAGAAAATATTATTAGACCGATTGTTTGTGATCAGGACTTGATGAGTTTTTCAAATGGTGCCGCTGATAATGTAAAGCATTACAGCACAGCAGCAAAAAGCGAATAAGCTCTTATAGCAAGCTAGCCTTTTAAATTTTGTGCTACTTTGCTGTCTAGGCTTCTATTTACCCAAAACAGCCAAAAATAGCATCAAATAGCAAAACAGCAATTAAGCCTGTTTTTTGGCTTTGCTATTATAGCAATGAAACTTCATGCTTTTTGCTGTTTTGGATAACATTGACAAATACCTGCAATCAAATGTCGTATGAGTAAGAACCGCAAGTGGTCCCCTTCTGTCTTGAGTCCACTCTTTTCATCTTTACACCCATCATCATCATTCATAACATTCTTATGCATCCCTACCATTATAACATTACATCATTTATTTGCAATAGTACATCTTATAAAATGTTATCGTAGTCCATACTCACAATACTTACTTAATACGCCTATGTTTTTCCCCCACACCTTCGATTTTCAATTCGAAATATCTCTGTGTCCCCGTATCCGATTCCACTCGAAAAAATATATGTTTTACAACTTATGGAGTAGAATCGTTTAATCGTATTTGCAGCTTGAATGGGGCACAGGGACATCATGAAATATTGAGTTTAAGTTAACATGGGAAACCCTTCAAAATTTTAAAAATTTGACCGTTTTAAAATCTTAATATATGCACTTGTATATTTAAATGGAAGTTTCAATGGACACTTTTGCGAAGTACTCGCTAAATAAGCCGCTAGCTCTTTCACAATTTCCTCCGGTAGTGGAATTAATGGGGTATAGGGGAGGGGGTGTGGTTGAGTTTTTTCAAAAATCGTTTTGAGGGGATGGTCTACATGACCCTTCCACCCTTTTCTGAAAGTTTGAGCGCAATCGGACTTTTCACAGCGCTTTGATTTGGACCACTTATTTGATCTGACTCTACCGCTTTATAAAAACTGACAAAACCCATAGAAGAAAACGAAAATTGTCTCTAGGAAATTATATGTATGATAATGTTAAGAAAAGAAACGATTTTGTATAATATTATTGTAAATATTTTGCATCTGAATACATTATTATTAATTTGTATATTAATAACTATATGTAAGCATGGGTAATCTATGTTTTAAAAAAGGGTTTAGGTACTATTTTAAAGGCAATGCTTATTTCATGTATAAATCGCAATCACAACACCCTTTCTCGCTCTTTTATTGAGTCCCTAATTACTTTACAAACTCTACCAAAGCTGTTTGAATTCCAGTTCCACAGTGTAACTGTAAAACCCTGACCAAAAAAAATCTAGAAAATTTCATGGTTTTTGGCTATTGTTAGAGATACAGTAAAATTCCGGGGACGAGAACGAGGGACGGTTCTGTGGGTACTCGATCTCGTCTCTATGACATTTTACAACCTTGCTAAAGACAACTAATCAGGAAATAAAAGCTCATCGCATCCAAAAAATAATTTCACTCCAACTGCTTATCTACTTTGTTCTGCCACACCCACCAGGAAAATCTTACATTTTTTATCTCCATCAAAGACTTATTGTAACTTTCCACAATTTATTACCACTGGTATTACTCTTCCTTCCTTTGGGGTTCAGCTCGTGAGCCTTTTCTTCCTATTGCAATTAGAGGAAATAATACCAATACCATAATGAGCGACGTCTCATCAAAATCGCTTGCCCTTAATCTTGGACAAAAGGTCACTGGTAATGAAATGGACCTAAGCATGCTTAATTTGACTCAAGTACCTATCAAAGACATGGTACTCTACTGTAACACCGTGACCCACTTGGACCTTTCGAAAAATTTAATCCATGACCTTGGTCTCGAATTCGCTCTCAGATTCAGACAAATCACTCACCTGGACCTAAGCATGAATAAACTGCGCCACCTTCCTGAAAACATAGGAGAAATGTCCAAGTTGGTCCACCTTGACTTGTTCAAAAACGAAATTTCAAGACTCCCTATCAGCGTTGGGAATCTAGAGAAGCTCCGTTGGCTGTGTATGAAAGAGAACCCCATGGTTTCTGCTTTGTCCAAGGTATGTGGAAATTGTGAGAATCAAGTTGAGTGCCGAGTATCAGCTCGGAATGTCATTATGTTCATGCATGACTTGAACCGTCGACTTCACGCAAAGGAAAGCCAGCTCATACTGGTAGAATACCAAAGACGTCAAGAAAAGGCCAGTGTTGCTATTCAAAAGTTCCAAACTGCATCTGACAAACGCAAATCTTCTAAATCAATCTGCCAAGTTTACTCTCCGGTTCAAAAATACGGAATAGGAGGTTCTGATACAAGTGAAACGGATCAGGGGGCAGTGGAAGTGTTTCAAGATGAAGACATCAAGATGAATAACTACATCAGAGCCCCGAAACGTCAAGGTCAGACTGTAAGCGTTGTTGATGGACCTAGAACTGTCCAACGGGGCTCGGGTGCTTTAGCAACAAGGTCGTACACACTTCAAAATGTTCGAGATCGAGAGTTTGAAGCAGCCAGGTTGTCTCTTGTTGATCAAATCGCAAAGGATTCGATTTGGGAACGTTATATCGTACCATTAGTAAAGAGTCTGATTCAAATAACTCTTTACACAATGTGTCTCACAAACTGTGCAGTGTTTCTTGGGGCAATCGTGCTTGATCAGCCTGGAATGAAATTCTTACTTGTTAATAAAGTCGGTTTAGATCATGATGGATTTGCCAGAAGTATCCTTAACGCTCATGGGTGTTATCAGAAATTCCTACAACTTGGAGTTACTCCGCATTACGTCCCTTTGACCACGTATCATCAGAAGACCGGATGGACTATATGGGGCACGTTGCAGAGTATGTGGATCTATGTTACTGGACCGTGATCATTGATAAGCGTAAATGGAGTTTCGTTGGATAAGTCAAAATTCTACAATATTCTTGTAAATGTAATGCTATCAGTGAATAGTATAATTGTAAGTCTCGTCAACTCCAACCCAAAACATTTAATTTTAGCAAAGATTGTAGTCTCTAAAAGACATGTAAATATACAATGAAAATTGACTTGTACAATACTTTGATTGTGACAAGGATCTTTAATGAAATTATTGCCCCTGTCCTATGAAAATGATCACAATTTCGTAATTCCAATGAATGATAAATAAATAAAATCTGCAAACCAGTGCTCTAGTGGCAGCCTATGATTATAGGGTACCGATTTCGTACTTTTTTATTTCTCAGAATCATGAACTTTATTGACATTTCTAAGACAGGCTTATACTATTTTTTCGACTCAAGGTAGACTTGATTGAATAATTGAATTATGCGAGCTGTTCAATGAATACCTAATCTATATATATATTTAAGCTATTTTTTTAAATAGTTTTTTCGCTCACAGAATAGTGTGTGCATTTCACTACTACTTACAAACGGCCAAACTTAGAGTAACGTAACTTAGACCATTCAAAAGAAAATTAGCAGCGAAAGACAACGCGCTATGTTTCAAAACTCTGTCTTGACCTCATAAGGGGTAACAGGTCAAAGTTTCAAATGAGGGGCAAGAGCTATCATATAGGGTCATGTAGTATATCGGTCGATTCGTCTTTGACGTCTTTCATCGACGAGACAAATCGATTTGGTACCAAAAGTTTTGACCTGTGACATTTCAGTCAAAAGTTAGGGTAGCCAGCGCCAACAGTCAGTAGCATGTTTTTTGGCGACCCTCTCACTTTCTTTTCTTTATCTCCATCTCTCTCTCTCTCTCTATCTATCTGTCCAGCCTTCTGCTTTTGACCCGAACAACATAGAGAAACGTACCGTATGCCATTCGAATTGAAATAAAGTCCAATTAACAGAAATATATATTTCGGAACTCCAACTTGACCTCCAGAGCGGTCACAGGTCAAAGTTAAAAAAAAATCTTTAAAAAATGTCACTTGAACCTATCGTGTCTGACCTCTGACCACTACCAGTCAGTCGTTAGACTGGCTTATAAATACTTGTTTTTAATATAACCCTAAAAATGTGACCAAAATGAGTAGACTGTTGGGTTGTATTTTTCGCGGTACCGCAAGAACTATTCAACAGCCAACAGTCTACCCATCCTTAAAGTGACCTATCTCATTTGGATAGTCATATTTTCATATTGGACTTACAAAACAATTCACTGAAGTATTTTAAATCATATGAGAACGAAGTGCACACTAAATACAGAGCTAAATACAATGAGGTAAGAAGTTGTGTAGGGTAAGCAGAGCCGTAGCAATGGTGGATTTGCATGGATACCCGTTTCCAGGCCGGACGGCCAAACGGCCGTCCCATCGGCCCGTACTTTACACTAGATAAAATGAAGTTTTTCTTGTGTTTTAATAAAACACAATTTTTCCGAAGTTTTCCAATCGAAAAGTATTCGTAATTGAACTAATTAAGCTACGTACTAAAACGTACGAGCGAGATCCTAAAAAATTTAATTTTCTGAGGGAGGAAATTTCATAGGAAATATAAGCGAATTTACCAACGCAGCTAAAGATTTATGTTTTAGATATGAAAGCGATCTTTCATGCACG
>JAQGBU010002012.1:0-10751 GCA_034698605.1 Isotoma decorata | reverse complement strand
GTTTCCAAATTATTTTGATCTTTGAGTTGATTCCATTTTTATCAAACAACCAAATTTTAACCCAAATTCTGAAATCCTACGCCTTATTCGATACAAATTAGCTTGCAGAATATAGAGCCCCGCCCGTTTAGCATATTTAACACTTTAACCACTCATGAAATTTAAAGCCCACAATGCAGTACATTTAGTCAGTGTAATGTTTAAAAATCCTAGTTTAGCTTAGCATGACTTTCATGGCTAACGAGAGCATAAAATTTGGTATTATTCAATTAAATAGTTTTTAATTAAAGAATATAATAAAACAATGAAAAATATATACTGGGCATCATAAAAAGAATACATATATATGGAGAGGGTTACATTCTGGAAGTTTAATCGGGATTTTTTTCAGATTTGCCATTTTCTGCTCTGTATGATGTACATGTCATGTATCATAAAAGGCAGATACGGCTTGAAGAATACTTACAAAAATTTGTATAAAATTCCAATTGTGATCGACACCACACTGGACAGCCAAGCTATAGTCTAGTAATTGCTCCATTACTTGTATTGTATGCGATTTCAATGTCAATCGTGTAACCTTGTAGCCTAATCAAGATTTTAAATGAGTGAAAAAGATAAATCACATTTATGTAAGTCAGTAAACAACACAAACTCTATATATCTGAGTTTTATGATTATGTAATGCAAAATGTTTTATAACCAGTATCAGTAGTCGTATTATACACGTAAGACTCAAGTGTTTAGTTTAGCTAAAAATAAACATAATAAGGCTTATGCATTTTGACTGTATTGTCTAACCCAACTATAAACAGTTGTCCTGTACACAAGAGGCAACTAAAAAGCTTCGCTTTGCACTGAAAATATTCTTGCAGTTAAACATGAACAAGTTAAATTTCATCGGGCTTTTGGTTCTATTAACAATTAACTCTTCTTTTAGCAATGAAAACCCTAGAGTAAAGATTTATAGTGGGGAATTAGAAGGAACAGTTGAAACTGCTAGAAACGGACGAAGTTTTTATAGATTTATGGGAATTCCTTATGGCAAAGTGGAAAAACGATTTGGGGTAAGATACTAAGTCATTACTTGTTTAATAAAACATTATACCCTACAATTCAAATTAGAAATTCCTGTATAACTACCTATGGCTTGTGACATATTTGATAACTAACGTAAAAAACCCCCCCTCCGCAGTACAGCTCCATCCTTATCTTAATAATTTTTATAAACTGTGGTCCTATTAAAGCTAGTGTGTTGTAAAATTTTGAAGTTGGAAAAAAGTTTTGATTTTCTAGCTAAGTTTTGTGTAATTTTGCCATGAAGTAATAAATCCCCTCCCCCGGAATATAGCTCCAAGGGCTATATTCCAAGGGCTGAGACAAACGCCCCACGGGGCTCTAATTCGAGGTTTTACGGTACTCACGGAACAGCACATCTCTAGCCCAATTTTTTATTTTGCCACAAAGACACATGAACTGTTAAGCTAATTTTAGTTTTAAAGTGGTTTTATTTTATTTTTAACTAATAAAACATAATTGTATCAACATAACAGACAAAAAATGCTTAATAGATTTCCAGGTTAGCGGACGGTTGGAAAGGAGTCAAAGATGCAACGAAACCCGGAACAATATGCCTCCAGATAGATGATGCAACAAATACTATTCGTGGTTCAGAAGATTGTTTAATTTTAAATATTTACACTCCAAAGGTATTAATTTCAATTTCAAATTAATACTTAAACTGTTAAGTGGTAATTGTTACTTTCTCACTTTAAGTTTTTAAGTCTATATTATATGGCTCTGTGGAGTATTGAATCTGAGTTTTAACTAATTGAATGTCAATGTTTTAAGATATCTACATCTGGCGAACTTTTACCAGTAATGGTTTTCATTCACGGTGGTGCCTATTTTGGTGTAAGTTCATATAATTTTAGTCGGCAATTATTTATTCGCTTAGATCTTTTGCAACTGTTTATTTTGTACTGAAATTTATAACGATTTCTTATTTTTTGTATGGCTGTTGCAAGTTGATTTTTTTTATTTAGCAGTTTTTTATACCTAATTTGAATTGTCCAAAACTCAACAAAGTAACCAAAAGCAATTGTTTCCTTGCTTAAGCACAGGGCTCAGCAAATGAACATGATGGATCATATTTTATGTCTGAAGATGTAGTTCAGGTAGCGATTAATTATCGCCTTGGACCGTTAGGTAAATAAACTGATAATAATAAAATATAACTACGTAAAAAAATCTAAAATGCTACAAATCTAGATTAAAAAAGACGTCAATTTTCACAGGTTTTTTGAACGCGGAAATTGAAGGAGCATCCGGAAATCAAGGACTTAAGGATCAAGTGTTAGCTTTGCAATGGGTTCAAAAAAATATTCAAAATTTTGGAGGAAATCCAGATCAAGTTGTGATTTTTGGAGAGAGTGCAGGAGGTGCTTCAGTTTCTCAGCTAACTATGTCACCAATGGCTAAGGGTAGTTAACTTTAATTAGATTACTTTAACTTTTTTTCTCAAACAAGAAATACTTCAATAATTTTAGTTTACAGTATTTTAACTGATTCAAATTAATTTTAGGTTTATTCAAGGGAGCAATTTCCCAAAGTGGTTCTTTTTACTGCCCATTCGCTAATACACGAATTTCCCCACTTGATCAGACTAAACAATTAGCCAGACTGGTTGACTGTCCCAGCAGTAATACACAATACATGGTTGAATGTCTTCAAAGAATTAAAGGTGAAGAACTTGTAAGGCCAACTGTGTACGATCCTCCTTTACATTTTGCTGTAAGTAACACCTAACATTTGATATGTTACTGTTTTTGTGTTTATTAACCTATGATTAAAAAAGCCTCTACTTTATTCTATAGAAATTATATTAAACTATTTTTGAAATCAAATTATCTGTCTTGTGGTTTAGCTGCTCGATACAGAGAATATTCCTCAATTTGTACCAACAATCGAAACTGTGATTCCATCAGGGGTTGATTCTGAAAAAGTGTTTTGTAATGAAGACCCCCTTAAAATATTATTAGAAGGAAGATTCAACAAGGTACCCTGGATTACTGGAGTTGTTTCTCACGAAGGAATTTGGCTTCAATCATCACGTAATAATCTATCATGCAAAAAGATGGTAGTTGCAAAATTGCTCATATCATTTGCAATTTCCAGATCCAAGGCTTATAAGTCTCAGGAGTTTATGATATTTTGCATGAAAAGGGATTCATTAAACCTAAACAAAGGATTTCAGCCCAGTTTCGAAATTCTACTTGTAGATAGGCACATTTTGCAAATGTATTTGTCTTAATTTGCCACTACTAAAAAGAATTTTCAATTCCGGAGACAAAATGTAGTTAATAACTGTCAACTTCCCTTCTTATAGCCTTTCTGAATAATGACACTTTACTCGATCGAATGAACAATGAGTGGGGAAGATTTGGGACACAAACATTAAATGTAAATTCAGTAGCTCGTGACCCATACAAGTTGGTATCGGAAATTCGGGAATTCTATTTCAATAACGAAGAGATCAACATGGCTAATAAAGATGCTCTCACCAATTTGTATTCGGATCGATGGTTTGTTCAAGGGATTAGACAAGCTGCACTTTTATACTCAAGATTTGCACCCGTCTACCTTTACAACTTTACATACAGAGGGGAATTCACATTTGACTTGGCTGGATTAAATACTGGTTCTGATGGTAAGAAATACGATAATATATTAAGGGCTATTTGATAGTGAACAAATCCATGAGCTGTTAAAGTTTGGTTGTTGGTTACCTAAAATTTGATATAGAACAACCCATGGTGGTTAAAAACACTATCATTAATTTTAGGTCGTTCGGACCCCACTCACGTTGATGATTTAATCTACCTTACACCCATACGTTTTGAAGGTCTTTCTATAAACTTAGCAGAAGGAAGTGACGACTGGAACTTTTCTGAGAACCTTGTCAAATCTTGGGTATCATTTGCTAAGAACTTGTAAGTTGAAGAATTATGGTAATAACTTTTATGTATTTTTAATTCTTAAAGGTGTTGGGGTTTTCATATGAGCATTTGAATTTAAAAAAATATAGATTTGATACTTTTCAATAGAAGTAGTCTCAGTTTACATATGTATTGTAGAAAACCATCAACCTGGGGTTCCTTAAAAGAATGGCCGGAAGTGGAGTTCAACAATGAGTTGGAGTGGGTTCACCTAGATAAAGATGTAACTATCCAGCCGGAAAGTAAAGAATTTAGACGTCGAATGGACTTTTGGGATAAAATTCTTCTTCCTATTCAAATGAAATCTCTAAATAGGGAAACATCAGCTAAAAGTTTGGATGAGTCTACTTGTTCAAAACCAGTAGATTCCCTTGTTGGAACTTGCTAGATGTTTCTTTTAGTTCAACCCATAAAGACCATATTATGCTGGATATGACCTTGAGTAATGTTAACTTGGTTATTATTAGATGTTAATTTCCTTTTACAGAACCTTACCTTGTTGTTTAAAAAAATTATCTATACTTCATGAAACCAGAAAACAGATTTCGGTCTTTAAGAAGGAATGAATTTCGTTTAACATTTTCTTATTTACATAAAAAATATTGCATGTTCTTTAATTTACATAATCTTTTTTTGTGGTAGTGCATGGCTTGGGTTGTGGACTTGTAATCGTTGTATTCTAATATTATGAATCTGAACGGTTGGATGAGAGTCTTAGAAGCTGAAATTTCTTGACTTATTTTAAGAAATAGAGATAAGGCAAAGGAATGAAGAAAAGTTCGTAATCAATTTCCATTCTAGACTACCATAAGGACTAAAGAAAAGAAATAAAATTTTAATTGACCAGTAGAATATTTACCATGCAGGGAATTGCATTATTTTAGAATAACAAGCAAGCAAGTAGAATTTCTTAATGTTTTTAGTCTGCCCTTTCCCTTCTACATCTATATCACTTGTTTAATAAATTATCATTTAATTTCATTATCGCTGAACTCCTTAACATATTTTTATTCAGATTTTTTTCTTCACAATCCCTCTTCTTTGTCTTTGTGTTCCTATTTTAAAACAGATTAATACGCCTCAAATACTAATTAAATACCTAGATTTTTTCCCTTTCTGTACTTAAAAAATACGCTTTCATTAAAAAATGCTTCTACCACGTACAAATATTAAATACAACTTGAATTACCTAATATTAGGGAAACCTAAAAATTAAATTGAAATCCAAAATTTATCATTTTTATTAGTTTTGAACTTAAATTTTCTCAACCTTCAATTGTTCCCAATGGAAAGCAGAAGCAAAGAAGACTTAGAATGCACAATTTGCCTAAAACCTGCAGTATCGGCAATTCAAAACCGTACAAATGGTCAAATAGTATGTGGCATTTGTTTCCATAGAGTCAAAATGTCTGGCCTTTTACAAGAAAACTTTAAACACAGTCATTTTCATGAAAATATGGCTCAAAAGCCTGAGAATTTGCATCCCTGTAAAAATTCAGTTGAAGGCTGCTCAAAATTACTACGACCTTTTGAGATGAAGGAGCACTTGGAAAGTGAATGTGGTTATCGGTATGTTCTCTGTTTTAAATTGGCATTCAAATATGAGTAAACTTGAATCAGAAATAAAACTTCAAATATTTCTAAATCTCATGTAAAATTAATTTATAGACCTATATCGTGCTTTTTGATGGGTCATGATGATTGCTTTGAGGACAAGATAAATCTAGCAGATTTTTACCATCATTTAACAGATGTACACAAAGCTATAACTTACTCTGATGAGACCAACGGAAAGTTTAGTGTGATCAATAATTTTAAAGGTTTGGATCGTAATTTGCCAAGTAAGTTTTGTTTCGTAGAGTAACTTTGGCTTAAAAAGTAATCAGATTATCCTGATCTCAATAAGGGCGTTAAACTTTTTTTTAAAACTAAAGTGAGACTAATTTCAATTAATTTAAGGACATCTCTTGATAAAGAAATTCGATGGAAATGTATTTTTGAGACATATAACTCTTCAAGATGGTATCATTTTTGAATGGGCTTCTATCATTGGAGATGAGAGGGTGGCCAAGAAGTACAGATTTGAGATACAATGCCCACACAGACCATCATCATCCCTCCATAGTGGAAATGTTAGTTAAAATTATCATTATAAATTCAGCAATCTTTCAAGTATATAATGTTTGATGGTTTCAGGCGAGTGCAGAGTTCCAATGGAATCTACCAGTCACTCCAATACACGAGGGTACTTTAGGTCAAGTAAAAACTGCAGGTAGAGTTTCCACTGTTCATTGGAAGGTCTTTCTACCCTTTTGCAAAAAGCTAAGGACCCTTTGGACAATACTATGTATAAATACAGTTGGCCGGAAAGCTTGGAGATTATTAAGATAGCGGGGAAAAAGGATTACAATGAAATTAATTTGTCTTGCCAAGGAAAAGTTAATTCTAAGAATTCAATCCTACGAATTTTGATTTTTGTTCTGACCTTAATTTTGAGTTTGTGTCTACTTGTTTGTTTAAGCTGTGGCGTTGAACGGAAGGGGATTGAGGATTGAGGTAGTATAATAGTCTGAGTGAGGGCTTTTGGGAGTGGTTTGGTAGCCAGATATGAGAGGATTTGTGGTTCAAAGTATGTAAGTTCTCTACGGGTAGTTAATTTAAAGTGGATGTACTCTTCGTGGGTGTGGTCTTAAGTTGAAAGTAATCATCTATATTTATTTTGTCTAGTAAAGACCATATATAATAGCTGTTCTTCGTAAATCAAAGTAATTAAAAAATCGTATAGTATAATATTGCTATGATATAAATCTAATCCCAAAATACTGCATTTGCATGTTGTTTCATACATGCATGCCTATGTGATTATCTAAATAGCTAAGTTAGATAATTGAATTCTTCTACAACTACTAATTGAACTGTTGTACAATACGCATTATATGTATCCAGTTTCTCTCTTATTTCCTAAAGTATTTTCTACAACTAGTAATGCATCCGGTTAATAAACTTTGTATTTGGTCTAAGCTCTTAAATCAATATACTTTTAAGCATCGATGCTATTAACTAAATTTAATTATCCTTTACAGCATAAGAAAACACTATTTTCATCCTCTACGAGCAAAAACACAAGATATCGGCTTATAGTTTTTAGTTTGTATGCATAAATTGTCAAGATATTTAATGAAACATTTATGCTATATTCCTTAAAAAAAATTACATTTTAGCTTCACTAGTCTGTGTAATGTAACTACAATACATAAAAACGGAATTCGTTTAAGTGGAAGCTAAGCGAATCAGGAGTTTTGAATAAGAGGAACTTGACATGCAAGAGATAACATGCAATAATTCCAACCCAGTCAATTTCCATTTATTCCACATCCGTTATCGTTTAAGTTCTTAAACATCGATTACAGACTCAAACCTCAAATCTTATCTGCACATATTCTCTTTATCTTTTCAATCTAGTAAATTGTAAAGATACTTTGACGGTTCTTTTTCTTAGTAAAAAAAAAATTATCCACTTCCTTGAAATATTTGCCCTCACCTATTGACCATCTATTTACGAAAACTGACCTAAAACCGTACTATTGGTATCAGGCTGTAATTGTAAGTATTCACCCGGATGTAGAATATAAGAGCGTTACAAACTTTTAGATGCAAGAACTTGTCTTTTGATTCTAATGCAACATTAATTTATTATGCATATGAAGATATAAGGACTACAGACAACATTTTGTAAAACAGGATTTGTATTATACATTCCATTCCAATCTTAGAATCGCCACTACCCAGGTTTAAACTAATTTAAATAAAAGGAAATGACCTGCAAAAGATACTATGGTTAGCTAAGAAGGAAGTCGGTAAATATAAGCTTTTCTTCTAAGATTTTTCCTTTTTCACCATCATTCGCCTTCAACAGCTCAGGCAAGTAGTTTCAGCTTCCTTAGTTCAAGTGTTTTAGCAACAGTATTTATTTTTGAGTTCCAGAAGCACAGTACCTTACATTAAGAACTTATCGTTGACTTGTTTTTTTGAAATATCACTATCAAAGTGGACAACTTTTCCAAAACTATTGAATAAGGTAAGATGGACATTTTAGTTTCAAGTTTTCACTTGTATCATCTGTAAAGTTAGGATACTGGACAATATATATACGACATACATCAGGGTTAGGGTATAATAGTCAATCTATTCAATGTCTTCAAACCTCAATTTTTCAGAATATTTTACACGAAGAGATCAGTTGAACATGGCAGTATCCCACAAACAGGAAGCAATCGAACAGGAATTAGTCGAACAGGAAGCAACCGGACATGAATCAATGGAACAGGAATTAATCGAACAGGAATCAATCGAACTTGAATCAACCGAACAGGAAACAACTGAACAGGAATCAAACGAACAGGAATCAACCGAACAGGAATCAACCGAACAGGAATCAACCGAACAGGAATCAACCGAACAGGAATCAACCGAACAGGAAACAACCGAACAGGAAACAACCGAACAGGAATCAACCGAACAGGAAACAACCGAACAGGAATCAACCGAACAGGAATCAAACGAACAGGAATCAACCGAACAGGAATCAAACGAAAAGGAATCAACCGAACAGGAAATAACCGAACGGGAATCAACCGAACAGGAATCAACTGAACAGGAATCAAACGAACAGGAATCAACCGAACAGGAATCAAACGAACTTGAAGCAGTCGAACTTGAAGCAACCGAACTTGAAGCAACCGAACATGAAACAACCGAACTTGAAGCAACCGAACATGAAGGAATCGTGCAGACGTCATTCGAACACGAATCATTCGAACAAGAATCAACCGAACAGGAAGCACCAACTATCCCACCAGAAGGCCAAGACTCTCCTTCACCATCTCCACCTCCTCCTTTCGATGAAATCGGAAAAGTAGAAAACTTGGAAGAGGTTGAAAGATCAGAAAATAAGGGGATCGACTCTCAACTCAACATTCCATGCAACCAAGAATTAGAGCTTAATCCTCCAGAAAATCCAGAGATTCAGAATCTAAAAACTTTGTTGCAAAATACTCAAGAAAAGGTAACAGGGCTTGAAAATGAGCTTAAAATCAAAGATCAAGCGATAGAGAGGTCGAATGGAAAGTTTACAACACAAATTGAAGAAAACCAAAGCCTCAGAAATCAGCTTATTTGTCACAAGGAAAACATACTTCAGCTTCAAGAAATACATCAAAAGTTGAAAGAAAACCATCAAAAATCCATAGACGATAATAAAAACCAGAAAGATTTCATACAAATGCAGGAAATCCGCTATTCAAAGAAAGTAGGAGAACTTTCTAACCAAACAAAAGAAGCCAAAGAGAGCCAAGTTCGATTAAAAAACATGGAAGAAGTTTACTTAAAGATGAAAGGTGAGCTGGAATCGTACAAAAGCTTATGTAGAAAATACGAAGGGGATCACAAATACAAAGATTATTGCATCACCTTGTATAAAGATGACCTTATGAGTGTTATCGAAATAAAGCTGAAACAAAAATACCAAGACGAAAATATTCTTCTGGAAGAAAATTGTGATCTGAAGACAAAAAATCGAGGTCTTCTTCAGGATAAGTCCCATTTAGAAGAACAAAATCGATATCTGCAACAAGATAAGTCTCGTTTAGAAGAAAAAGTTCGACATGTTCTAGAAGAAACGTCGGACTTAAAAGAAGAAAATCGAGATCTTCTGGAAGAAAAGTCGAATTTAGAAGAAAAAAATCGAGATCTTCAGCGAAGTCTGCTAGCAACATCAAAATTTGGGATTCCTACGGTTGGAGTTAAGCTACCAAGTTTACAAGATGACAACCCAATAACAGAAAAAGGGCAGCCTTCCACACAAAACATTCTTGAACCAATAACCCAAAATAAACCAAAACGCACAAGAAGTGTAAAATATCAAAACACTA
Organism: Isotoma decorata; assembly: GCA_034698605.1. Lineage (NCBI taxonomy): Eukaryota > Metazoa > Arthropoda > Collembola > Entomobryomorpha > Isotomidae > Isotoma > Isotoma decorata. The sequence continues at coordinate 823 of JAQGBU010002012.1, read as the reverse complement.
AAAAATTCAAAAATCAGGAAGAAAATCAAGATCTTCCAGAAGAGGTGTGGGATTTAGAAAAAGAAAATCGTGAGCTTCAACGAAGTCAACCAGCAGCTTCAGAATTTCAGATTCCTACGGTTGTAAGTCAGCAAACAGCACCTTCCGAATTTCAGATTCCTACGGTTGTAAGTCAGCAAACAGCAGCTTCAAAATTTCAGATTCCTACGGTTGTTAGTCAGCAACCAGCACCTTCCGAATTTCAGATTCCTACGGTTGTAAGTCAGCAAACAGCAGCTTCAAAATTTCAGATTCCTACGGTTGGAAATCAGCAACCAGCTTTACAAGATAAAACCCCAAAAACTAAACATTTGCCGTGTTATAGGGAAAAACTGGGTGCACCCGAGACCCACACCCACAACAAACCCAAAAGTAAAAAAAAGAAAAATGGTAAACAAAATAAAAGAAAATAAGGAACCGAATAGTTAACAATTTTAATTTAATTTAATTAAGTTAAAATTAAAATAAGGAATATAATCAAAGTAACTTCGTCTTCAGAGTTTACTAATCTTCAGTTCAGGGAAACCCCAAAAAAGGTAAGAATACTCTACAAGATAAAAATATGGCAGATTTTTAATGCCAAAAAACGCAGGATTTGTTTTTGATTGAATCATTTTTTTATTTTCAGATTAGCTTCAAGTACACAAGTGACCCATCATCTTAGACTTTTTAAACTGTTTTCTGTTTTGGGGAGGTGGAAAGTCTATAATTTACTAAATAATTTTATATATAATGTTTTATTTTTGTTATGAATGCATGAAAAATGTTACGCTTATATTTTTAT
>JAQGBU010002011.1:0-10757 GCA_034698605.1 Isotoma decorata | reverse complement strand
CCGTCTTACTACTCAACAGAAGATTTTCATTCAATAGTCAATTAAACAGCATCGAGCTTTAACATAATTAAAATGTTATTCAACAGATTACCTGAACCCAGATCTCATTGTCGTGTACCTGAAAATTATTTTTAAATTTACTCCTACTGTTTTATTCCTTCCTATCCTAATTGATAATGAAATAAATGTTGGAAAAGATTTGAAAAGCCAAACACCTCATTGCTGTTTTTTTTATTGACCATCCCCAACTAAATACTTAAATTATTCAAGTAAATAAAGCAAAAGGCAGACTGGGATGCTTTAGACTCCAATCACATTCTTTTTTGTTGACAGGAGAAAATAATTGAATTTAAAGTCTTTTTAGCAACGATTTCTGCAAACGTAGTTTCACAAGCAAAAGTCTATAGTCTATTATATAATACTAATAAGATGCTAGTTCGGTGGGTTTATGAAGTATCGTGTAGTAGTTTAATAGAGTTCAGGTAAATAAAGAGCTCTTGCACAACTTAATTTTGGAAGAGCAACCACTTTACAATTTGGTATGGCAAATAACTTCCCAGTGCAACTTGATTTAGACCGAGCCTAGGCATAAAGGCTTTCATTTGATAATAGGTCACGAAAAATGAAGTAAGGCTTAAGATTTCATTTAAATTTGCTATTTGTAGCCCTCATGCCGAATTTCCGCTTCCTATGTTGAATTTCAAAAGCCAGTGGGGTCACCCTGTTCGGTCATTCAAACCACAAGAAAATGAAAATTTGGGTTAAGTTTTCATTTAAATTTTGCTATTTGTAGCCCCCATGCCAAATTTCAGCTTCCTAAGTTGAATTTTCACAACCAGTGGGGTCATTCAAACGACAAAAAAAATGAAACTTGCGTTAAGGCTTCACTTAAATCTGCTATTTGTAGCCTCCATGCGAATTTCAGCTTTCTATGATCATTTTCAAAAAAGAGCGTAAATAACATGACCGGTGAATGGGGACCTTATCACCGGTAACCGGTGATACCATCTGAATTAAGTTAATATTTGAAACAACGTGTAGACCCGGGGGATTTATTTAGGGGGGGGGACTTATTTCGGGGGCGGTTCTATACCGGGAAATACGGTAGTTTAAATTTAACTTTAAACTAATTTAAAAAATCGAAACTGTCCGTACCTTTGAAATTTTCTCACTTCAGGACTACAATTAGGTCATTTGTTTCAAAAGTGGCAATTTTTTTTTGCCTTCATTTTCAGCGAAATTTCTGGTCTTAGCATATATTAAGTGCACGTAGGGTTTCTGTGAATTTGTTAGTTTTTTGCTATCATGTTCGGATATTGGATTTTTGGCATTACATTAACACAATCCTAGAGCAAACGTTTACATTAAATGACATTTAGTTTTCAGTCAATCAGTTCATACTTTGCAGTTATAGAAATAATCTAGGTAATAACATTCCGTATTTTAATATATATTTTATAGTATTGTAAACAATACGGAGTGAAATTATATACTATTAAATCATAATATTATATATTAGAGTAAATTATCAAACTAGGTCACACTTAACTATAGCTAAATTACCACTGTTCGAAAACAGATAATCTTTTCCGAAATAATTATGACTAGATTTTAGGAATTCACGCATTCACTCGGATGAAAAAATGAAAAAAATGGTTGAAAACAAATCGTTGGAAGGAAGTTAAGCCACTAATGTTTATTCAAGTAGAGACAAATTTTGTCAGGCTTATTTTAAGAATAGTATAATATTTCAATCCAACCTTCCTAGTTAGAAGTCTGAAAAAGTACTATATGTAGCACTAGCGTTGATGAAATTTTCAAAAATGTTAACTGTATAGATTTTAGTGCAAGGTACTTAAAAATGTAACTGTTTTTGTGGGGTAACCCTTCATAAAATACATAAAAAACGTTGGTAAATAGAATGTATTAGTGGAAATTTTTTAAAAGGGACCATGCATATGTGCTGTGATAAAAAACGATTTTTTGTGCACTCCCCGTTTCGAAATCATATTTAATTTTAACATTAGTCTTACGAAAAAACAACCTTTATTAAGATATGGAAGTGAGGGATTGCTTGACTTAAGCAAACTTAACCCTGCTTTTTTGAGGCCTTCCAAATAAGTCAAACAAAACCCAAAAGTCATGAGTCCTTGTAAAAAAGGGACAACTCTTTCAATAGTTCTGCATAAACCCTATATCTCTGGCATTAATACAATACACCGTCAGGTCTTCGATTATGTTATCCCATCTCACTGTCTATTAAAGTACTTCTAGTATGATATAAACGTTAATGGAAGAATTTACAACTATCATGCATATTTGTTAGACCCCTGCCCTTCGAAAATTAACCAGGAATGAATGGATGAATTGTTTCCACCAATTTCTCTAAACAGTTCTAAATTACACTCCATCCGGATAAAAAATATCTAGCAATCAAGCAGGATTGTGTACGACAAAGACACTAATCTGACTCTTCATGGCTAACAATTTTATACACAAATGAATCTTCGTTAAGAACTAGAAGATTATGTATGGTTATATTTTCTTATTAACGTCGTAGAAAGAAACGTATGAACTTATAGGCTTTAGTATAAATTTTCGTGAAACTTGAGTGGTGTTTGAGTAAATGGACAAAATACGTACATTTGGTAGGTCAGCATTTAAAAAGAAGCGAAAAGCGACGAAAAACGCCTTCACTCATCATCACTCAGGTAGAAAAAACTTCGCCTACAAGAACAAGAAACGTTACCCATGAAGTAACTTCATAGTATATTGGTCCAGGCTAAGCAAGAAGACGATAGAAAGGGCTTCCTTACATAGTTTCTTAACAGCACACTGCACTGTGGAAACGCCAAGCTAAGGGAAAATACCACATTAAATTCATTGAATGGGTGACCATAATAGGCGGCATTCAGTTATTGTTTTGGTTATTTCCTAAAACGCATTGAAACCGTTTTTACAAAAATTTGAAACGACTTTATAAAGAATTAGGAATGAGTTAATAGAGAGTTACTGCGGGAGTACTTCAGCTTTTAATTGTGATTGTAGCTCAAAATTTTCAAGCGCCAAGTTTAAGTTACAGTCAAAATCACAGTGAAAAGGCAATTTTTGATTTGCGTCTTTGTTTGTGACTGTACTGTAGAGAATTCCATACCTTGCCTAATATTAAATTGACTTGCAATGTAATTTGATAAGTCCCGGAATAAAATTAATTGAAGACGGCAAAACAGTGTTTTATGATTCGCTACGCATACACCTTGTTTAAGAATGAGCGACATCAGTGTACAGAATGTATATTAATAGCGCTCTAAAGTAGAATAGAATAATCTGATTCTTCTGAGCGTAAAAATCATAATTAAAAAATGCAGTTGCGAGTAAGCAAAAACTAGAGTCAGCTTTACATTCAATACGATTTATTCAATTATCTGTGCATAAATTAAAGTTCAATAAGGCGTTTTATTCCTCTTTAAGTAGCTGAATAAATATTTATTGATTTGAAATATACGATTTAAAATGTTAACAGACAATTTTGTTCTCTAACAGAACTGAAAAAAGGAATTAAATTGTTTCGAGGACTTTCGTATTTTCTTACGTAGTTAGACGTAGTTAGATGAAAAAAAACCTTCCACTTTAAATGGACCTGCAATGACCTGCATGCATGACCGAATAGATTTAACGTGTCTTATGGACAAGCACTAGATATAATTGAAAATCTTTGTACAATTTCGGTAAAATCCTGCATTTCAGTGAAGAAAATATGCTCAGCCTATATCTGAGACAATATTTAAGGAACAGATTTTTGTTGTATAAGGCTTTCTGAATCTAAATAGACGGACTCAGACTTAAGTACTATATCCTTTTTAGTCGACACGAAATTCGGGTAGATTCTCGTCCCTCAACACTCATAGCAGATTGCTAAGTAATTGGCGTTTTTGACATAATCACTGATCTTAATGGTTCCATCAGTTCGAAACGAATACTGTTTTCCAGATCTCCCTGCCCCGGCCACAACACCTTTATATTCTCCAAGAAACTGGGATGTGGGTTTGAAGTCTATATCAGAATAAACAAACAATAACGATATGATAACAATTAATAATTATACTAGATATATTTAAGAAACAATTAATGGAAACACTCTTTCCTATTTCTAATTATTATTGAGCAGAATTTACGCAAGTATTTAACACACTTTAATACATTCTGGAATAGTAATTACCTCGAGCCTTAAGGTATTTGACAACAGCATCTTTTAGCTGCTTAAGTTCACCAGGGGTTGACTTAAACATTTTTTCATCGCCGTGCCATAATTTACCCCCTCTAGATTTGCACATTTTTTCAGCAGTTTTGTATGACATCTGAATTCACATTAATTGTTGTTCTCATTTACTATGTATTGATATTTGAGCTCAAATTAATATATACTTGATTCTTTTTTCCATTTATCATTAAAGAGGAATTGGTGTTAGAAATAACATTAAATAATTTACTCACGGGTAGTGATGAAATAGACCAGTCTCTTCCGGTTTTAGTGTAAGTCATAAGAGTAACAAGGGTTGGTTTCCTGTCTGGTTCCTTGGCTACTTTGAAGTCCTTTTCTATATTCAAAATATACCTATTTATCAGATAATTACTATTTTATGTGCGGATAAGTGTTAACTTAATCTTAGCTCAAAAGAACCCTTGTGAAACGTGGGGTAAAAAATTTACAGGATGTTATTAAACTCTAAAGCAGTAAATTTTCTCAATGATCAATCGTTAGTTAACTTTTAAATTTGTAACACTGTTACCCAACCCGGCCACCATAAGATTCATGCAGTGAATGATGCCCACAACAGCTTAGTACTGTAGATGACCACCACCGATCGCTACGATATTTTTTATGTTTCAGTAATGTTCCAAAGTTTGCATACCTTCTTTGCTAGTTTTATAACAATGTGTGTCATACGGAAACATGCAAAGGACTCGGAAGGCGTCCTCAGGTTGATCCTCATCAATGTCATCCTGCCCTAAGAACCAACGTCCATCCGGCTCTTGGTTAAGTTGCATTTGGTGCCCGAGAAACTGAATTAAGTATTATTAAACTGAATAGTCCCTTATTTAAAAAAAATTATTTATCCAATAAAATTAGAGAAATAGAATTACGTCTTTTTGCAACGGTTCAGGGTCAGAGCTCTCCCAAAGAGCAAATCCAACCTTGCCATTTTCTTGAAGAACTTCATCTTTCGCAATGTCATAGCGTTCATTGAGCGCTATGAGATAAACATGATGCATAAGGGATCTTTCCACTTTCCCTTCCATCTTTTTAACAAAGTCTCTTGCAAAAAATTGTAAAGTGCGAAAGTCTACAATGTGGGCAACTCCAGGTGAAATTAAATCATACTTTTTGCATTCTGCATTCAAGGTGGCTACAGTAGAACCTCCCCTGAAAGCAAAATCTGCGGTTCGCAAAAATTTAGAACCTTCTCGAACGCGAACAAAATTTTCCGGCAACTTACTGCAGTCTTCCTCCGCTACAAATACATTTCCCATTATATTGTTGTTTTATGCAAGTTCATTATGTATTATTATTTTTTATTATTTAAATTACTGTTAATAGACATCATTCGTAATCCACTTACTTTTCCAAGAACCGTGCGTTATAATAGATAATCTAAAGAAGTTAATCCAGAAAAACAGAGCTTGTTCAAATTTCATTATACTAATTGCCTTTATTTTCTTGTACTTTTATACGATTAAGAGTTATTAGCTAATCACAAGAATGATTGGGCTATCTAGACAGAAACACGAAATATTAGATATTAGATTAAGATTTAGTCTCTTAAGACATTATTATGATAAAAAAAATAACTATTTCAACAAGAGCCAAATAATTATAAGAAAGTTGGTTTCTTAGATATAACGTCGTTGTAACATTGATAATAATTAAATTTACTTATTTTGCTATTAAAAGCCGATTATTGTCAATAGTAAACCTAAACAAGGAAATAGTGCTTCCCAGAAAATTTAAAATTTAAAATATTTCACGGTTTAAAAGGAAAATTTAGTATTGGTTTTTTTCTTGTTATTATTACCGTTCTCTGACGAAGGCTTTTAAATAGCAGAATAAAGTTAAAAGCTCAGCCTATAGAAATGTCTTTCAAACCCACCTCTTCCATGAATTCCGTGAATTTAACAATTACTAAATTGAACATTATTTTTTTACCCAAACAATAATTTCTAAACAAATTTACCTAAGTACAGTGATTATGTATTGAAAAAATAATATCATATTTACTGTCATAATATGATATTTACTAACCAATGTCATGTAAATTATAAGGGTTCGAGGTTGATTTCGTTACCTGAATAATAAGACATTTAATACCAAATTTCCATGTGGATAATACCAATTATAACCAACGGTTTGTCGTCATTCTAATCAATTCTGTGTCAAATATAAAGATGTGTATGGATTAATATCTGTGAACGAAACTCGTACAGGATATCACATAGATAAAACGGTAATGAAGCAAGGGAAAAACTTGTTGAAATTAGGAAGCCCTTAGTGTTGTTGATTAGCAAAGTTAACAAAGCTATTCATGTTGGTTTATTTACTTGGATAGGTTTTAAAAGTAAGGGTGTAAGGTAAATTGTATAAGCCGAGCTAGTGGCATCTAAGTTGGTTTGAAGTGATAAGGTAAGCTTCTAATTTTGGGAAGGCTATTAACATAATAATAGTAGCAGCATTTTCTAAAAGTTCTCAGATAACAATTTCTACCTGAATTGATAGTTTTCCAAATGTAAGTACAAGAGTAAAACAGACATCAATAAGTTAAATAGCAGCCTAAAAATCCAACACCACATGTCATTGTCAACCATGAATTACCTTTTAATAAGGTTACCAAATGCCATCTGAATATAAAATGGATTTCCACTTTCTAATGCTTATCTTCTGATAAAACCGATTTAGTCTTTAAATTGACTTGACTTATCCATATCTTTCTGGGCCAGCTCGTTAGAAAGATTTTTGTTCTGTTTGATTCAACCTAAATTTAAATTAAATCTGTACATCAATATTTTCCAGTTAGGTACGGTAATACTTATAATTTTTGACTGAAGTATTCGCTCAAGATTATAATGGCATTTGGCATTGACAAATCTGTTTATTTTTAACAAATCTCTTTCCATAAATATCTTATCATCATCAATCATTTTCAATTATTTAATCTCTGCTTTACTGGATATTTCAGTATTAAGGGTTTCATTCTCATTTATACTGGTGACAGGGTGTGGTTGGAGTCAGACACTTTTTTATTGTGCACATAAAAATTCTAATAATATCCCAATAAAATGAGTGGGGGCAATAAGGTTTCCTGTTCATTTATTGTAACTTTGATAACATTTGTCCTTATTATTGAACAATGTACATCAGCAATTCCAAAGCCGTTACAAGAAGACGACGAGTTCCTCTATGATGTTTTTCCTGAAGGGTTTATGTGGGGACTTGCAACCTCTGCTTATCAGATTGAAGGAGCATGGAATGAAGATGGTTAACTTGATTTTTTAAAACATTATGATGTGTTGTTGATTTTTTTGAAAATGCAGTTTTCAAAATTTAAAATAACAGGAAAAGGTCAAACCAATTGGGATTTTTGGAGCCATGAAAATAATGGATCTAATGTTGCAAATGGTCATAATGGAGATGTTGCATGTGATTCTTATCATAAATTTCAAGAGGACACGGAACTTTTGCAGAATATGGGGGTATATGTCCATCTTTTTATAAAATACCGTAAACTCGATTTAGAAGCCCCCTAACAAAAAACCCCTTGTGAGAAAAAACGGTATTTCATGAAATAAATCCCCACGGAATATTTCGATGTTTTTGTAATTTCAGGCAAACTTCTATCGATTTTCTTTGTCCTGGGCAAGGATTGTGCCAACTGGGAAAGTATCAGATGGCATAAACCAAGCAGGGATTGATCACTATAATGAAGTGATTAATACTCTAATTGCCAGTGGGATAGAACCTTTTATCACTTTGTACCATTGGGATTTGCCTATGCCTTTAGTAGAAGATGGCAGTTGGCTTAACGAGACGATCATCTATCACTTTAAGGACTATGCAAATATTGCATTCACTGAATTTGGCGACCGGGTGAAACTTTGGTTGTCTTTTAATGAGCCTCATGTCTTCTGTCCTTCTGACTGGACTTATGCCCAACACAATCCCTTCCAAGAACCTCCTGTGAAGCCTTATATTTGTGCTCATAATGTGGTCAAGTCCCATGCTTTAGCGTATAGACTCTACGATTCGGAGTTTAGACCTCAACAGAATGGAAAAATGGGCATTACTCTAAATTGCGATTGGCCTGAGCCTAAGGATCCTAACAATCCTGAAGACGTTGAAGCTTCTGATCGATCTATGCATTTTCATGTAAGGGTTTTATTAATATCATATTTTAATTTGTTGGTGGTATATAAATTACGTCAGGGAATTATGAAGCTAACTAATTAGAGTAAGGGGTACTTACTTTAAAAAATTGATAACTTTTGCGTTAAACTTTTACAAGCCAAAGACCAGGGACAGTTTGAGTCCATTTCATGGCAAGGGAACTTCTGCAAACCATACAAACGCTAACTTTTCTAGGACCTCATGACCTCGTTTTGTACGACCCTTTACTTTCTCTAATTAATGCAGTTTGGTTATAATATGCATTGTTTCATTCTATAGTATGGATGGTGGGCCAACCCCCTTTTACGTGGAGAATATCCTCCAATTATGAGAGAACTAATTGACAGAAAAAGTGAACAACAAGGGCTTAATATATCCAGGTTGCCTACTTTTGATGAAGAATGGACACAAACTATTAATGGTATTTAGTAACTTTAATTCTATCAATTTTAATTAATATCATTATTTAAAATTCAACTTTACATAGCTGTTCTGCATAGCTTATAATTTTTCAATTGTTAATTGATAAAACAACTAGGTACTTTAGACTTCCTGGGTCTTAATCATTACTTCTCGTACCTCGTACTTCCTGCTGAAGAAGGTGAAAGCACTTGGTTAGATGGGGATGCAAATATAAAAATGGAATACGATCCTTCGTGGAATACCACTGCAGTAGGTTGGCCCATCACCCCATGGGGCCTTCGGAAGGTTATCACATGGATCTCTAAGCAGTACAATTATCCTATTTATATTACTGAGAATGGGTATGGTGGCTATTTAAGCGATGGAGTTAATGATCCCATACGAGTGGATTTCTACCGAAATTACATAAACAATGTTCTCAAATCAATTAAGTTGGATGGTTCAGACGTGAGAAGTTATACTGGGTGGAGTTTGATTGACAACTTTGAATGGGCTTCGGGTTACACGTAAGTTGCATTTTTATTTTTAATAATCATAATAATTGAATCAATACATTGAATATGTTGGAATTTTTTTTATTTTTGGTTCCTTTTTTTGTATGTTTAGGTAATAGTAAATAGGCTAAAGAGTTTTGTAATTGTAGCCCAGCTTCAGACACGTTCCGAAAATCTGTTTAATTTGGTTGATTTTTTTTGTAATTTCAGAATTCGATTTGGAGTGAACTATGTAAACTATAGTGATCCAGAGCTGAGCAGAACACCCAAGGACTCTGCTTTGTTTTTGAAACAAGTATTTGCTGATAATGGATTTCCAGCTCCCAAATAATTAATTTTGTTTGCAATTCCTTGATTAAATTATGACAATATACAGTGTTCATGCATTACTTCTTCATTAAACCGAATTTCACCAATTATTTGGGGATATTTCATCTAAAACATATTTAATATTTCCTTTTTTAAAGCCGATTCTCCTTCAATTTAGATTATTCTGTAAACTATACAAAATTTTCATAACCGCACAACACTTAATTGTATTTCTTGTATTCGAATGGGAACGAAAGTACGAATCACGAACTTTAAGGTCATTCATAAATAATAAAACAAGAAGTGATGGAAACTACACATAAGTTTAAAAATGTATATACTTAAAAGTGCATCCACATTCCACATATCCTCACGGTTCAAAATGACAAGAACCTGTCACTAGTTGTACAGTTGTCTGCAGTACCTCATGGGTAGTGTAGGGGTTGTAAATTGTCATTCTTGAAATAATAAATAATAACTACCCCTTCCTGCCTGCGACATTATCCTTTCACCTTTTTCCTGTATTTTAAAACTGTTCAACTGAATACCAAATAGCATTAACTAACCTGGAAAGCATACATTTGAAAAAAAGAATATATCTGTTAGCGTATATTACGAATATTAATATATCTATATACTATATTAGAAATATAAATGTACGTTTAATACAATATTATAATAATAATAACTGAACAAAAGGTACAATAAAAACCGGGACATTTTCGGGACGATGGAACAGGGTGCGGAAACCGGATATGTCCTTGGTAAACCGGAATGGATGGTCACTCGTTTTCCAAGGAATCAAACCTAAAGAAAGATTAATTAGGTACTTTACGGTCTATAATTTTTTCGTACAAATTATTTTGCGTGTGAAGAAGCTTCCTCAATCTTACAGATATAGTGAATGCACAAATTGGTTCGAATTGTAGAACAAAGTGTCTGATCTATGCACGAGCTTTTAGTTGTAGGGTGTAGTAGATCCAATATTGAATCCCTCCATGAAATAGCACTTATAGTCATAGTCAGCAGCAAAAAAGTACATTTCATGAAAGGTTTCAATGTTGAATATAGAGCAGAGCCAGCTGTGCTAAGGC
>JAQGBU010002010.1:0-10758 GCA_034698605.1 Isotoma decorata | reverse complement strand
ATTACTTAGATCTTAATTTAAATTGAATATTGAAAGCTTCTTGGCTGAAGCTTCCACATTATGTGTTAAATTAAGAGTGTTTTCCACGGCTTTTACCTTCAAAAAGCTTAACGTTGTGGATTCATAATATATCTACTAGAAGGAAAGAGATGGCTAACCTCAATTAAAGTTAAGAGGATTTTATAACAGGAGGAAAGGAAACTGAATTAGTTTGATTAGTTTATACTATATAGTGAAATAAGATAAGAAATGCTTTTTACTTAGGACGAGACACAAACCATTATTAATGCTACCACTCACCGCTGCTACCACCACGATTTTGCATAACATTATAATACTAAACAGAGGAAGAAAAGCGTCAAGTGTAAGATTCTAAGTTTGGAAGAGCACGAGCACATTCTATTATAAACGAATGGATGGAGTAGATTCTTAAATCTTAGAATGTTTTATAAGGATTCATTTTGTTCATGGCAGGCAGGGATGTGAGCAGCATGTAGGAAATGAACGTGGAGTAAAAGTAGGAGCAAAGGGAATAGTGGAAAGGAGGACTGCATAAGATGATACTACTTTCTCTGGGGCCTTAGTAGTCAGTAGTACTACTCCGTGCTGCGGGGGTACGGGTACCGCAGAGACGGATTTATTGATTTTGACCTGTCCGTATCATTCTTTACTTATATTTTACTACTACACACATACTTTTTTCAATTCTTTTCTTTTTCAAACCGTGGTTAGTCCCATGTCATTCATTCATTCATTCTTCTGGTGACTGGAGTACTTTTTTAACGGTTATCAATTCTGTCCTATGTACATAACTATACTATTAAGTTGTCCTGTAGAAATAAAGCATGACTTATTTTATTTATGAATTGTGTTCTCGAAAGTAGATAGTAAAAATTTCCAGAGTAGGGTTGAAAACAACACGAAAACCTTTAAGTCTGACTTCCTAATCAATTATTAAAGCAAAAGCCTTTGTTACTAAAAATCGAAAGGTGTTTTAGATGATTTGTGCAATAAGAGATTTACAACACATTGACAAGGTCAGACATAGTCTGTTTCATACATATATAAATTTTGTATGAAAGGTTACGCTATTTATGACATTGATTTCTGCTTACTGCTTTTTTGACCCTTGGGTGCAAGGTGTTAGGTGATGTGAAGCACGTATGATTCAATGAGTTAGTGCATAAAAGAGAAAGTTACATCCCTCCATTGCACCATCAGCAACATTATCCTCTTACCATTCCCTTCATCGATTTAAAGATATGCCCTACTGCCCTTACTTTTCTTTGAATGTGCCTTGCCTTCCCAATTTTGTACTTTGACATACACTTTTCATCTATACGACATCTAGAAAAAGGCTTTATTTAGCATAGTGTGTGAAAGTGAAAAACTCCTTAAGACTAGTAGAAAATGTACAAATGTCGATAGAGGTTACATCCAAGGAAAGAAAAGAATCACACCGACACCACCGCGTCATGGTCTGCTTGAGGTAACTAAGTCGGATTTAAAAGGATTTTTAAGGTGAAAGTTTTCATGTATGTTTTCCCTTTCTTACCTTTTTCCCTTTTTTTGTGTCTTGTCTTAAAAGGATGATGGAATGTTGGGAGTGCAATGGTGGTCTGATGTATTATTATAGTAGTTGCTACTTTTTATTCGGTAGAGGAATGTCTAATGTAGTACTTTTCTTTTTAATGCTTACATAGCATGTGAATAGTTAGCTGTAGCAGGTAGCCTTTGTCTCAAGAAATAGTTTGTTATGTATGTTGTGCCGACGTTTTTTGTTCCTTCTTGATCATAAAGACATTTTCATCTCTTTTACTTTTACTTACATGATGTTATGTTACAGTTTCTTCTTGTTCCATTTGTTTTGTCACGTCTTATAGTATTTCTTAGTCTTATTAGATGAAAGTTAGTTGAATAGGTATACATAGGACTGATAGCCTGTTTAAGTTATGGAGTCGAGATTCTTATTATTCTTAGTGTTTGTCAGCTCGTGGTTGGTACACACAAGTACTAAGTACAACCACTACAGTCCCTCCTTCCTCAGTAGGCAATATTCTATCTTTGAAAATACTCCATTTCTTTTGAACAGTTATTTTCTTCCCTTTTTCGTTTTTTTTCTTTCAATTTCATTTCATCTGTCTGTCTTTTCTGTAGAAGATCTAAAGCTCTATTCTGTTATACATGTTTTGCTTCCTATTTGCTTTTACATCTGTTCAGTTGTTGTGTTCCCTGTCCTATTGGATCGGTTTAGGGAAATAAATACCTTTTTATTCCAACGAATGTTCAATGTAACCATGCTATTCAAAAGGAATATAATATTGTTAGTTGTCGGGTGTTGTATGAACGATGTTTGTATGGATTGCTCTAGGTTGTTTTTTTTTCTGCCGGATTTTCTTGTTTCCGTTCACTTTCTCTTCTTCTTTATGCTTTTACTATTACTTTCTTCTTCGTTTCTTTCTCCTAGGCTTTTTGTTACTTTTTGTCCTTCAGCAGATTGAGATTGAGGGATTTTGCTGAATACGATGGTAATGGTGATAGTGGTCCCGTTATATCAGCCACCGAAACCTTTTTTCTTGCTTTAGGATGTGTACATGTTTTGTTTGCTTGTAATATTTGCAGAAATATTTTTTAGACGCAGAAAGTAATGCTTTCCTACGTGAGTAACATTTGTTTATAAAAGTAAAATGATTTTTTTAGGTTGTTTCTTTTTCCTTTCTTGTTTGCACTTATTCCACTATGAACCATCAACGACACATACTTACTTTTAAGCACACTACTAACAAACCACTTGAAATAATGTGAAAGTAAGATTTCTAAGAAAATTCGTTTTCGGGATTTACTAGTTTGTTTGCTTATCTCTTCTTGAGTTTACATTAACTGTTTATCTATATATAAAGAGCTAGATAAGGTATTTATTTACTTATTTTTTATCTTTGTTATACTTTTGTACGAGAGTAATAGAAAAATTCTTTCTGCGTTTTGATTTTATAAAGAAGATTATTATTGTCGGTTTAAAGACATTATGTTTTCGTATAGGAATACGATTATTGTCGTGGGTTTGTTTTCGAAGAGTTACGTTATAGGACTACATGATACTAAACAAATCGCCTATACTATACTAACCGATGCGTGAGGATTGCATCGGTGTGATATTATTTGAAATTTTATGTTGTTAGAAAGGCCTACATACCACCAAATAAGGTGATAGTCCAATATTGACAAAGCACTCAGATTATTCTCTTTTAATATTTGCTAATCATCTCGTACCATGTTATAATATTCAAGTAGTTTACATTGTGTAGTTGTGACACATCGATTGAATTGATTTCTTAATGGAAGCACAATGTTGAAGTAATATGTTTCAATCAACCATATTAGAAGTAGGATATTTTGTTGAGACTTGCAACATATACAGTCAATGTCAAGAAAGAATATATAAATTTGTTAAAGTTGATTATTGTTGTGGACGTTAAAGAAAATGTAGTACCTTTGGCTTAGTGTAAACCTTTTAATTCGTTAAATAACAAGAATCTTGGTATGATATGAATAATATTAATCAGCATCAGCCGGGAGAAAGTGGGACAAAGAGTAAGAGGAAAGGGATATGTTGTGATAAGATGGAATAGGAAATGAGGAAAGTAGGATCTACTTTTTGCCGCTACTGTTGTATGTGATAATGATGTGATGTGAAGATATTAATTAATTAATTTATTGTGAAAGTGATCCTGGTAATGATAAAAGTGGCAGTGATGGGGTACTAATGTTACAGTACACTTTGATATAGTAAAGAAAGGAGGTAAAAAAAATTCTAGATTGAGATAAAAGTAAGCAAAAGAGAGTCCTCCCTCCCGTGTGTATCCGGTCAAACTTGGCAAGTTTACATGTCACAGGATCAGTTTTGGTTGGTTAGTAGCAATGGTGAAGGACTCTTCTTTGAAGCAAGGAAGTTAAGTAAAGTAATATGTATGAGTGAAATTGATATGAAGTTATGTATGTGGGTAAGTAATAGGCAGTGACAGTAGTGGTGGTGGTAGCGGTACCAGTAGTAGTTGGTATTGGTTAGTTGGTATGATATCTAGGAAGGAGAGAAAGGAAGAGAGTGAGAGAGGAACCAGGACCAGGGAAGAGACTAAAGAAGAGAAAATAGTTTTTAAGGAGAGAGTGAGGCTGAAGTGGGGAAACACAATATTCCAAGAAGATCAAGTAAAGTAGAAAGTATAAAAGGAAGGAAAGATAGTTGTACATAGTAGCTCGTGTACATTCGTAGTGGTAGTTAGGTAAGTTGGGCTTACTATCACAGAAATTGTATGGAGTTCGAACTTGGTTGCACCGGCATACCAATACCAACCAAGTTACCAAAGGAATAGAAAAATTATCAAGAGAGAGAGAGAGAGAGAAAATAAGGACTGGCTGTGTATCCTTGTGTATCTTGAAATTTTAAGAGAAGTCCCTACATAAAACTTGATACGAAGGTCTTTGTCGTTCTATACATTTACCTAGGAAAAAGGCTAGGGTCGAATGTAGTTAGACAAGTTGTAAGCAATACTTGGCACTAGTAGTGGTAATATTTGTAGCATGTATCAAGTGTATGCCTCTTTTTCTTCTATCGTATCCAAAATTCATTTCCACCACGAGAAAAAGAGACTTAGACTGGGCTCCTGGTGGTCCTTGTCATGGTCCTACTTTAAATGTAAATACTTCTGGTCTCGTCCCTTCATAGATATAGTATAGGAGATGTACTTTGTATAGGCTCATATTAGCTGGTGGTGAAAGTAACCCAACCATGGATATGTGTCTCTTATATTCCATAGGAATTTGATTATGCAGCTCTAACAGTTTACTGAGGGTAAAAGAAAAAGGGTAGTAGAGTGAGTGAATGAACGGGTAGGTTTGTATCCATGTATGTTTGGCGAATGAAGCCGTTCGCGTCTAACGGGGTGAGTTTTGCTTTATTTTTGGGGTTTAGTACGATTGCATAGCTACTGCATGGGATTAAGAGCTTCAGTTTTAAATGGGTAGCATTCCCTTAATATGCTGGGTAACTGTTTTTTTAAATATGGATACCAAAATGCATTGAAATTTGAAAACTGATCTTTGGTCGAACTTTAGAAGTTTACTGAATTTCTATCACATATCCGTTTCAATTGTTATTTCTGTAAATCTTACATAAGTAATACCAATGGGATTTCATGGTATTTTTGTTACACAAGTATTGTTACATTCATACGAACCTTTTATGACCTTAGTAAGTATTCATTTAAGTCAACGTTATTAAAGTAATGCGAAGTCCAAAATTTTACCACGTCACCCCCTCCCCTCACTGGCATATCGCTAATTATTCTTTGTATATTGTCTTAGTCTATCCAGTAACGAAATGTTCCCAACATTTATACGTAGCTTGTGAAAGTTAAACGGGAGAAAGATTAGAGTTACAATACAATGCTACTACATCTACATCCATATCACATTGGCTGCTTTACAGTGTCATGTAGCATCTCTCTAAAGTAGATCCCATGATATGGCTAACATATATGAGTGAATGAGACAGCTAGGGAATCGGAGAGTCCGCGAGGGAGACCGAACCCCCGGGTTCAAAATCTCAAGCCAACACTAGGCAGCGGATGTCGAAGTCGAAATTTGGGAAAGTTTTCGATTTTTACCCGGGCGCATGCACATGCATTTGCAGACGGCCTGATGCCAGGCTGAACAGGCCACCCATAAGGGTTACTAGGCAAGGGACCTCACTGCCTAACATCTATCTGTCTCAGTTCTGTTCTCTCGCTTCAGATGCTGAATCTGAAAAAGGACGACTTCAGAGGATATTTTAATATCTCATTCTATCCTACTCCACCAAGCTGTATCCATAAGCTATTTCACATCCTACCCTATGGTATGCATGGTGAAAGCTGGAAGTAACCGAGGTGGTCCGAAGAGTACTTGGGTTTAGGATTGAGGCTTTTATACTTTACTTTCTCATATTTTGTAATACTCTGTTCAACTTAAGTTATATGGTAGTTACTGCATTCAGCATTCATGCATCTGTGTACTCTTCTTTTTCTAAGGTTAAAGCTTTTACTTCAGTTTACTGCGATTACCTACCTTCATGCTACTTTATGGCTTAAAAGACTACCTATAAACGACTACGGTTAGAGACTAGATGACTATTATTTTAGGAGTAAACGGTGACGACTGGAGAAAGGCTCCGATTGGAGAAAGCTGCCCGGCGTGCATGTTAAGAACGATGTTGACGTGAAATTGAGATGAAATATCTACCAGGGTATAACACCACTACTGGTCAGTCCTTCAGAAGACACCGTACTATTCACTAGGATGTCTTCATCTAGTATCAGCATGAGAAACAGACAGGAATGTCATTTGTGATTGTATGCATGATTTATATGTGATACTCACATAAAAGGACAGATTCATGGACACTCATGAATTCATAATGCAATGTGTCCTTATTCTGAAGTGCGATATTGAAATACCTGAATCAGCTTATGTCATTCTCTATCTTCTGTCAATATACCCACTTCTCTGACATGACGGATTTTTGAAGGATTATTCATAATATAATAAAATAATACTATAAATTTCTCCGTATTATTAGTACTATCATTTTTATAAAACGAAATAAATTGGAAAGAAATGTACAAGCTCTCACTGCCCATATTAAGGTGTATGAAGTAACCTGCAAAAAGGAATAAGCAATTCCAAGCATGCATTCGATCAGTCAAACTGATCCTTATGTTATGTATGAATATGCACTTATATTTTAAAGCAAGGGGTAGAGATGGTTACTTGGAGTACTTTGTTAGATTCACTTCGTGGTCTATGGTACAAGTAACCTGCTTGCATAAACGTTGAAACTTTTGGTGTAGGAAAAAGTTTCCACCCATGCAAATAAATGCGAGATTGTACCTACTACATTGCATTATGCAAATTTTCAAATCAAATGGATAAACAATCTGAGGCCGTCATATAAGGCTTCTAACTAAACCTTCTAACTAAACTTCATTTTCAGAATGTATTACTTCGTACTAACATTCGATAAAAACATGATTTTTACACAACAATGAACTTTGCTAACTTTCCACCTGCTTTAATATAAGCAGAATTTCTGTATTTGTACTTCGTGTGAATTTCCAAGACTTCTTTCATCTCATATATATTTTCCCCAGGTGCTTGAGAATCAAAACCTCTTGTTTGATATGATTGAAAATCTTAATTTATTTGGCTTCGCTGGTTCGAGATATAATATTTTCCACGAAGCAATATGTTCAAAATTACGGGGGTAAGACTTCTGTTGTAAGGTTTTTTAAACTGGGCGAAATACACCTTTAGGATGATAAATCTGAAGTTTCCCATTATTAAGCAAATATTTTTACTGTTGGTATTGGTTAGTATGTAAAATTAACTCAATTTTGGAAGATATTCGGTGTTATTTTTCATTATTGTGGAATACGAAGAATCAAAATAGCCCTTACGTAGACAAAGTGATATTTTCAAGCTGCCCCATATTGCAGGCAGACTGCACGCACGCTACTGGAAATATAATTCTGTACAATATGGTACACTACCCGTGTCGGTACCGTGGCATAATGGTCTTCTTTTTACATGCTTTTACTTACTACTGGCTGTTTACCATTCCTTTCAAAAATGTAATTATCTGAGCACTGTACCCAAACCATCCACCACAAACTAGGATCTCTCTGAAATCGTTTTCACTCTCTTGTACAACATTTTAAAAAGCAAAGTTATAAAAGTCAACGTGATGCAAAAGAGAGTGATGTAAGGCTTAGGGGAACCACATTTATAAAAATCGACCCCAAACGCAATCACGGAGATTGATGAGAATTCCTGAGTCACTCAAAAATCATTAGATCAATAGGATTGATTATCACAAAATGTAATTAGTTTCAACATTGTCAGTCAAGTAGTCAAGAATGAGCAACATAATGAATTGTAATTAAGTGAAAGTTGCTTTCACTTGTATTTTTAACTCATTGAACAATAGTATGAGTGAAAGCATTCCGATTGAACAAGCAAACTAGCAGCATTAAAGACTGACTCAGTCCACTGCTCTAGTCTCTTATACACTGACAATTGAAATTCGAAGGTAGTCGATACTTTTGTATCACCTATTATTCTCTTTTAGGGTTTTGTTGTTTGTCCCATCCCCATTGTCTGGTTGTCAGTTTGAGTCGACAGAAAAAGAAGAAAACTGCTCTCCAGTTTCTTCTTATTACATCACTGTCATTCGGTTACTTGTGCCATTACCAGGATCATTATCACTACCACTACCACTACCATAGCCGCAGTCATGTACCATGAATCAGAAAACTGATATTACCATGAACTAAACTGGTACTATATAATAACATAAGCTATTTCATACCAGTGAATGCTCAAGGTTCAGAACAAAAGTCGAGATACGAAAGAGGTAAAAGCCTAGTGGAGTCTAAAGTGTAAAGAAAAGGAAGGAAGGAAGAGAAAGTGGATTAAAGATCGGTTTTGTATTATTGAGACTGACTGCTGTTGTATGTGAAGCAGGAAAGAAGAGACTTTAAGAGACATTCATGGATGATGATGATGATGATGATGGGAATAGTATATGTAGTTTATAGCCAGCCAGTCAGTAGTTGTACACAAATAGTCAGCTCAGCAGTAGTATTTGAAGATGTATGTGTGTATGTCCTCCTTTTGTGGTTTCCAACTCCCATGATCATTAGTTCAATTATCATTTGGAAAGTCGGAAGTTAAGCCGTCAGTAATAGCAGTGTAATAGTTGTAGGACTCTCTTCCAGTGTGTGTTATATTGTATGTGAAAGGTGCATAGTGTGAATTCAGTAAAGAAGCGTATCATCATTTCACAAGAGTAACCTATTCTTTACCATTGTCATTGTCACTTTCAAATATTTAGGTGTATTATTCCCCTGCGTTACATCCGTCCTTTCTTTCTTCCTTTTTCCTTGTATTGTCTCCTGTCCTCCACCACTTCTTGTCCATTATGTCTCCTCGTGCTATTTGGAATTTTTGGTTCTGGGAAATAAATCGAAAATGCTGAACCCTCCCCTAAGATTAAAATGAGAAAAGGCTAAAGTACAAAAAACGAAAAAAAGGACTAGGAAA
The DNA here is from genome assembly GCA_034698605.1 of Isotoma decorata. NCBI lineage: Eukaryota > Metazoa > Arthropoda > Collembola > Entomobryomorpha > Isotomidae > Isotoma > Isotoma decorata. The sequence continues at coordinate 1,623 of JAQGBU010002010.1, read as the reverse complement.
CGAGTAGAAAGAGACTCAAATCCGGATTTGGGAGATGGAACTTATATAAAGAATAAAATGAACGGTACACATTACATTACACACTGTACAATATTACTTTACTTATTACGATTAGGACGACTAACAATGTTGAGTATGAATAGTAGGTTGGTAGCCTTTCTTTCGGCTTCTAGGGTATTAGAAGCACCAGAGTAATAAAGTAATGTTGAATGTTACGTAAAGTACCAAATACCTCTTTTCTTCCCTAATGACTTCTCTTATGTTCTGTACTCTGTGTGGAATTATAACTGAAGTAGCGGTATTACCAGCTCTCTAAATGTAGTTTATAGTTGTATCTTCCCATTCTGACTATTTCTATTTCATCCTTAATGCCAATTTCATTGCTCAATAATGTCCTTCTTCCCCTAAAATGTGCTTTACGAATTACGATCGTGTTTCATTGTTTCATTTGTTATAATTCAGTTTCTGTTTTGTGTGCAGTAATGACTATTGTGCTCTTGACTACTATGCTTTCTCCTTAGAACGAGTCTCGTAATTTTAAATTCTATATCATTCCATGTTCGGGTAATAAGGTAATATTCTTATCTAATATGGTCTCTGTCCCAGTACAGTTAAGTTTGTAAAGTACTGCTTAATTCAGTCGTACTAATGGGAAGCCCAGGAAAGAGTAATTTCCCCAATATTTCTTCTCTTAGACTTAAATAACGACAACAACCTACGGGAAGTTCATATGCATGCATTTGCATCACCTTATTTTTTAATCGTGTTTGCATACGAGTTGAATGTAATCTTAAGATAGATAAGGCATGGGTTTTTTTGGGGATTGTGTTCAAGACATGCATTAGAAAAATCTAATTTGTATCCTGGTCTTTGAGTTTACACACTGATTGCTTGGTCGGATGTTAAAATGAACTTCATAAAATTATTGCATGAGCCATGTTCTTGTGCGCTTTAAAGATTGTGAGTCTGTTTGAAGTTGATAAGGATAAGGAAGCTTTTGAAATTCGCTTGATAATAGCACAAAGCCTGAAAAAGAAGGCACATAATCATTATATATATATAAATGTATGTATGTATGTCCGTGGTGGTAAATAAATGTACAGTCCGTATAAACAGTAGTAGAGCTTTATTATTCCTGTTTGTATTAATTACCCAAGTTAGATAGAAGTTGAGAAGGTAGGAGCGAACTCAAAGTTCCTTACTTGAAGTTGGACAGAAAGTCTAGTAAAGAAGTGAATTTAATCTCGCGAAACTAATTCAATTAAAAACTTCTTGTTAATTATTCTGACAAATTGGCTTTTTATTGAATGTTAGAAGCCTTGTTATTCAAATAATGTAGAATCTTTACTCGATTACTACAACTGTAGATGTGCTAACTATACATCTTTTTCTTTATCTCACAAAGTCCCCTCTCTATTCCTATGCTATCACGGAAACGTAGCCTCTACTCTGAAGTCAAAAGTAAGTTAAAGCTTGAGCAAAACTTAGAATCAGATAACTATCGAAAGAACAAGTTGACCTTGTACAAGTCGAAGATTTTTGTCAAGAACCTTTTAAGATGCTAATGACTTTGCTTTATGAAATTGAGAACCTGATTTTGTATTTTATCGTTCATCTATGTAC
>JAQGBU010002009.1:0-10758 GCA_034698605.1 Isotoma decorata | reverse complement strand
CTTGTGTCGAATTGAACGTCTTTGTCATCATAGTCACTTTCTCCGTAGTCCGAAGTTGACAGCTGACTTTGACCTAGAGTCCCTTTGAATAAGGCTAAAACTAATATCACATTTTGCAATTTCAACACCCAAACTCTCTTCTCTGAATTACACATTTTATAAACCTTTTCTACACTTATTTACAACTTTTATCACTTTTAAAGTAAATTAGCTCAAATTCGCTAATATCAGTTTCATAAAAACCTTCGTAAAATAATTAATTCATTTACGAACTTTGCTTAAAACTGGCCTTTTAATTACTTTTCCTTAATTTAACTCCTTTGGGGCACTAAGACACTCAATAAGGCCTAGTTTACTAAGCTCTTTCGGGGCACTTTGATACACAATTAGTTAACTAACCAAAACTCTCCCTTTAAGGGTCTCAAATAATCAAGTTAATTAATAGCCCCTTCAACAAAACACTTTGCACCTTGACCTTTGACCATTAATAAATAACAATTAAAAGTTTCCATCAAACTTAAACAACTTCTTGGCATAATTCAAATCAGTTTTTTACACATCCGATAAAAACTATCACAATTTTTATTTCAAAACTATTCAAAATCTGAATAAACAAGAAACATAGCAAATAAACAATTCAAATTTTGTATTTTAAAACCTCAGCTAAAATGTTTCTATTTGAATGAATTAAATCCTCAGTTAAAATGTAGCTTTGCCGTTGAGGCTAAGAGAGTTAATAGAGTTAAAACTGGAGTGAAACTGAGCCTTGATTTCCTTCTTTTGTTTAATATTTTGCTGTATGTAGCTGCCAACTTGAGTTCACCTTACTTAACTACTCCTTTAACTGCGAATGAATCATCTTCTAGGCAAATAACTACACCAGAAGAACATGATATTCTAATCACGAGATTATATCACTTAATCAACAACTAAAACTAAGTAAAAACTAACTCTGCTTTGTTCTGTCATTAGGGCCGTACCACATTCCTACCATTTCCTACTTTTAGTTGTAGTATTGTAGTTACTCCCCATAAACCTGCATTTACCTTTCATATTGCTTTATTTCCTTGTATTTCTTACATAAAACACTTAATATATGTTTTACGCCCCTGCTCCCAATTCCCAGGTGAGTGAAAAATGTAGCTGAAGCTTGACAAAATTCTCACAATGTATTTTCTATACACTTCCACCACGTCATGTTATATCCCTCTGCATTTCATACATTTTTATCTAAATACATGATTTTTCTAGATATTATTTGCACACAGACTACTTGCCTTATTTACCAGATATACCTTAACTACTATTATTATTTTTATTTTTATTACTCCAACTGTATAAGTCTGTATAAGTCTCTTGTAGTTTATTTATTGATGAGGATGAGAAGGAGGATTTAATAGAATCACGTAAGTAGACTAATTGCACTCAAACACTGTCATAAAAATCCCAACTACATTTATTTACATCCCGCATCCCATCAACCAGCCAACCCTTCAACATCCCTACTCTTTTATTCCACATTTAAGGAAAAACGAAAAACTTTAGTTTCAAAAATTAAGGAAAAACATTTCAAAGTTAAGGTTTTAACAACACATCACTCGTCATATTTAGGAAATTTCAGCTCAAAAATGGTAGATGCAGTGCATTTTTAACGAAAGGAGATATCCTAAAACCTCCATTTAAAAGCCCATGGGTAGTAATTACCTCAAAGGAATTATTGAAGTCAGTTTAACATAGGAAGATAGGGATTTTTAACATTGAGTAGAGGTTAGGGTAGAGCTTTATTCTGATTAGGGTTCTAAAACCACTTTTACAGTCATTCATTTTATTATATTCCTGTCATTTTTTAAAGCTCCTTCTTTAACACAACAGAACATATAAATTAAGGTAAAAAGTAAATTTGCAAATGCGTACGTGGCTTCTTACTTGAACATCCTTGTTATTAAGAAATATATTTATAGTTTTTAGCAAGGCTTTTAAATAAACTTTTAATATGCTGCAAATTAACAAATAATAAAAATATTAGATATCCTTGGTTTAAAAGAAGGTAAGTTCACTTATTATGGAGATATGTTTTAACCTTGTGTTTAAATAAAAGTTGAGCAATCTTCAATGTTAAAATGGTATGGATTATGGAAGGATGCAGAGAGCGTAAATTACAATGTTGAGTTTCATTGAACCGTGAGACTTTTCCAGTCTCCTGAACTTTATTCAATCATTAAATATTCCAGCAGTTCATACCATATTCCCCATATTCAACATCATCATCCTAGAATCTCATTCTTTCATTTTTCATATAAGTATAACATGTTAGCTTTCCTGTTATTATTGCATGTTCAGTTAAAAATTGTTTTAAAAAATTAATCCCTGGCTAAGTTCCCTCTACATTGATTTAACACTTTACAATAATAATATGCATATAGAGTAGGATCTGATGGAAATCTAATAAATCCTCTTCTTACTAAATAATGTTTGAAGGGCATTCTCATCCTAATATTATAATGTAAAAAGGTAAGCTATTTCCCTAAATCAAACAAATGATTTATATCTAAATACCACATGGTTATTATTAGCAATCAAATCCTCTTTTCCTGGATGGGCCATTCATAAGCCAAAACCTTTTCGTAGAAGATGGTGAACAGTCCCCTAAGTCAAGTAAATGCAAGAACTGCCGAAATGCAAATACCAAAATTGCTAAAGGTAAAACATCGTCTTCAGTAATTCTCTGAACTTTTCACCTTTTCATAAACCTATTTAAAAAGGTTTAATAACCACCTCAACTAAAGTTAATTTCAAACCCGTTCATTTGGGTCTAGGACATAATGGTCTCCACAAAGTGGTCTCCGCATTATGGTCTGAAGTCTGAGGACAAAATGGTATACCACATTATGGTGTCCACAGAATGGTCTCAGAAATCTAGACAAAATAGTCTGAGGACAAATGGTCTGCGGACAGAATGGTCTTATGCAGATGCTAAGTAAATGACAAAAAAAGTATTATTTTGTCATTTTTTTGTCTGACCATTTTGTCCTCAGACCATTTTGTCTAGATTTCTGAGACCATTCTGTGGACACCATAATGTGGTATACCATTTTGTCCTCAGACCATAATGTGTAGACCATTATGTGGAGACCATAATGTGGAGACCATAATGTGGAGACCATAATGTGTAGACCATTATGTGGAGACCATTTTGTGTAGACCATTATGTCCGCAACCCGTTCATTTCCTTCATTTTACATTATTTTTGAAGAGTTTCTTTCCTAATTAATAATATTCTTAGCAAACCAAGTAATAAATCCAAGAATAAACTAAGCCTCAAGTAGGAAGTCCTTTACACTAAAAACATGTTCTTAAATGGCTTCCTTGTCCTTTGACAAAGGAACATAATATAGCCTATGCTTTTAATTACATAATAATTAACTTCACAATAATATTATGCCGTATGCATTCTCCATTTACTATGAGAGAATTCCATCATCCTCCTGTCTTAGCACTTAAACCTTACAAGAAGGAAGACAAATAAATAAAATTACCTAACTACATTCAAGTTCACGGCTTACACTTTACTATTCTCAGTAAAAATAAAAAAACACGCATTTTTATAAATTAACGATAATTATGCAATAAAAAAACCATTTTTAATTAAATTGATTCAGTCCACTAGGGTTAATTCAAAGGGAACTCAGAACATTGAATGTTCTTCTCCCTTCCACATTTTATTTCATCATTATTGCCATCATTTACATTGGAAGACAGTAGCTTCAAGTCTTTTAAACTTATTAAATACTAATAATAATACACCTGTGTATTACATTATCCATTTAACTCTTTACATCTCACTTAATTACCATCAATTAATTAAGTTCATTCCTAAACTCACAAACACACTTTAGTCACAATTAACTCCCAAAGTTAACTTCATTTCAAAGTTCAATAAATATAGTACAGTTAGTATAGTGTATTACATGTTAATTATCTTTTAAAAATAATAGTTAATTGAGCAATTAAAAAATACGGGAAAAATCCACCAGGGACAAAACTCCATTATATTATATTGAGCAAAAATTAAGTCAGAATAATTAAAATCACTCTTGGGTGATTAGTTAATTCATTTAAAATAGAAAAACTGGGTTAAAATAACTTAACTAAATGTAAGATTATTAATTGTAATTGGACGAAGATAAGATTTGAATGAGTTCTTCATTTTTGAGTAGTTTTGCAATGTCAAGGGGTGTTTGACCCATGGCATTTTCCACACTTAATGCCGAAGGATTATTCAAAAGGATCCATTCAACAGTTGACCTGTTCCTTGACTCTGTAGCTGCATGAAGGGCCGTTCGTCCGCAAGGGTCACTTTCACTCAAATTAGCCCCTGCTAATGAGTACGATTTCAGTCTTTTCACATCTCCTTTACTCGCAGCCCTGAACATTTAAAAAATTTCAAAAAATCATTACTTTTTTTCAAAATTTGATTATTTATGATAAAAATTTTGAGATTTTTAAACAAGATTAAAAAAAGGGACTTACATGCATAGTTCAGCCCCTAAGGCAGTGGGTTCAAGGGTCAAGTGAGCCCCACATTTCTTAAGGGTCACAATAACCTCATGTCTGTCGTATTCTATCGCATCTCTCAAAGGAGAATAACCACGTCTGAAATTTAAAAAAAAAATCAAAATTTTATTAGATTTTATTCATTTTTCAAAAATTATTAGCTCAAATTATCAAATTCAAAATTGTTAGTGTAGCAAAAGCTTTCCTACAAAATTGGCCAGTTATTTTAAAATTATATTTATATTGTAAAAGTTGATTTAGAAGCCCCCCACACCACCACCTCCACCACCATACTTTAAAACCAACTTTTACAATACTTTAAATCACCATCTTCATCGAATTAGAACCCCCCGTAATAACCCCTCCCCTTTCCTATCCTTGCAATCTTACACCTCCCTACCTTTTAATGTTAAACTCAAAACATTAACTCCACTACCAAGGGTTTTAATTCCACAAAGACGGTACATTTCATGCAAAGCATTTGTTTGTTGTATTCATTGAATTACTCCCAAATCCATACAAAATTGGGTGTAATCAACTGCTTAATTTAATTTTGTTTTGTGTTAAATTACCCCATAAATCCTGTAGATGAGATCAGTAAGTTAACCCATGCTACGCACACTAAGAAGTCATTTACTACCATTTGGATTCTGCAATCAAATTACATACAAAAAAACATAAAAAACTAATTCTACTTTAAAAACCACTAAAATTACCAAAAGAACTAAATCAAAATCAATGCAGCTACGCTTTTAAACCAAATGCCCTTTAAAGCCTTCAACTTTTCTACTAAACTACAAGACGAACATCACCGTAAAACTCGATTTAGAACCCCATGGGAGTTATACTGATTGAACCCAGTATTCCAATAAGGGTGGAAGTATTGTTATAACTGAAGGGGGGGGGGGAGGTTTCTAAATAGAGTTTTACGTTACATGCTATTCAAAAGACTTAAAAAAGGGTCTCTTTCTCTTACCTGTCCCTTATATGAACAGAAGCCCCATGAGTCAGTAGGTATTCAACAGTTTTCATGTCACCCAAAGAGGCTGCAAAGTGCAGGGGCGTTCTTCCAGAGTAATCCGGCACTGAGATTTCCGCCTCCTAAAAATCATCAAGACATAAGTCAATTTTCCAGGGATTTTAAGGGTCCATCCCTATGCAAAGAGCCCTTATCAGAAGACTTACAGATTTTCCAAAAAGGGCATCCAAATTTCCCAAATAAGCCTCATCCGCATCCTCCATCTGACAACATTGAGCCACAAGGGCACAACTCAAACTAGGTGCTAGAATACTCCTTATTCCATCTTGTTCATCTGGACTCGTTAGACCCAAACTATGGGCAACAACTTTAACAATCTGGTGAATAGCATCAGTTCCCACGGCTTCACTTAGGACAGAATCGTACTGGAAATCAGGTGAGAGGACATCTCGATGGTTGCCAAACAAATGTTGAGGTTTACTAGGCAATTTCGTCAATTCCCCTCGTAGATTTCTTTTAAGCATTTCCCTCTTAGTTCCAACGTCCCAGTCGGATCGACCCAAAACATAGTGCAATTTTGTAAGGGCTGCTTCAGGGGTCATGTCGAACCCTGGAATCACTCCGGACTCTTCGTTCAATCCGGTTTCATAAATTGCCGCCACTGCTCCATGACCACATTGGGTGCAGTTTACTATAAGGACTCCTCTGTTTGAGGCAGCTTTTAGTTCTTCTAGTAAATCAGACCGATTCGTAGGGAAGTTTCCTGCTCCATAGGTTTGCAAAACTACTCCTTGGATTTGGGGTTGAAGGAACGATTTCACCTAAACAAAAAATTCATTCATTATTTTTCAAAAATTTACCCTTTCAACCCTTCAGAAATTAACTTTTTTATCTTTGAGCCCTTACAGTGTCAATATTGATGGAAGGGAATAAACGAAGCAACGTCACGTTACTGTTAAGGGTCGTGTGCACAGTAAAAGGGGCGATATCCCTGGGTCGGAAGATGCTTCCAAAGTTCACTAAAAAACACATTTTCCCTTTTAAAAACCTGGCCTTAAGGGACAATTAAACTGTCTTTTAAATACAAAGCCCATTAAACCTCTCTCTTTACCTTCAATGTTAATTCCCATCGTAGCAATTGGTGCCATGTTGGGTGAATCAAAAGCATCTAGTCTGTCCGAACTGACCTGAAATACAAAACAAAGTCCAATTGTAGCTTAATTCCTAAAGGCTAGTCGAGTCCCTTAAGGGTTCAATTAATCCCTGCACACCTACCTTAACAGTACGATTCCCTCTGAAAAGTTTATGTCCAAAATAAACAGTGACTTCAGGGATGCTATAATTCCCAGCGAGGATAAGGGCCCCAAGGAAGTTATCCCGTCCATCTGACCTCGACTCAAAGAGAGGGATTTGTGACCCAGTAATGACAATACTTTTCCCTAAATGTTCCATCATAAAGGAGAGAGCAGAGGCGGTATAAGCCATTGTGTCAGTTCCATGAAGAACCACAAATCCATCAAAAGCCTCGTAATTCGACTTGATATCTTGGGCAATTCGAACCCAATCGTCCATAATCATATTCGTAGAGTCCAGCAGGGGATCGTATTCATAAATAGTGTAAGTCACTCTATGATTATCCCCATGTGTTTCCCTGCAAACCCCACAAAAAACCCTCATTACAATCCCCACATATTATGAACAACCCTCAAAACCACCCCCATATAAAAACTTACGGTAAAACAAGTGGAGTCTTTTCTTTAGAATCCTCTCCAAACCTCAGTTTAGCATACGCATCATCATGCAAATGAGGAAATTTCCTCACAGTAGTCTCCAGCATGTTAGGGATAGGCACCAATCCTGTCCATGTTAAAAAACCCACAAAACATTAATTCTCTCATCACCCCAAAAAACTTTAAAAATAATTTTTTCTTTATTGTCTCATACCGCCCCTAGGAGAGCGCACCATCCCAATAGTACCTCCAGTGTAGATAACACACACCTTCCGCTCATTATTCCCCAGATAAATATTCTCAAAGCTGTTGTTCCTCCTAAGCTTAGCTGGAACGGTTGGAGCAGCAGCGTCACTCGACCTATGACCTTGACCTCCTCCTCCCCCTTGGGTCAGCAGCGCAGCAGGGGGCAGACTAATCTTTGGAGCATTCCTTCCAAACTCTGGATAACAGTTGAGCACCTCATCCTCAACTACATTTTGGAGAGATTTCAAAGAAAAGCAGTTAAGAGGGGGAGGGGCAGAGTTACCCCCATTGTTTGACACAGTCGTCACCGACATTCTCAAATTTTATTTTTTATCTCTTTTCAAACAAAACTTTCAAAATTGTTCTTCACTTTTTTAAAAACTTTATAACGTTTAGTACTCAACAAGTACTAAGGCTTTGTACTATGAAGGACTGCAAAAGTTATTGTTCCTTAGATTATTCTCACTCCTATTTACTCGATTTCCACTTATACTATTGTTATTATTATTATTCCTATTCAGCCTATTATTAGGGGTAGAATAATCTATATGATTTATATTACTCATTAACACGGTTAAAAAGATAGGGGATTTTTTAGACAAATCTTCTTGTTGGGACTTCATGAAACCCTTTTTAAATCCCTTAATTATTTATAAACTCCTTAAAAATATCTTCTTATAAAGATGTGCTAGATAAATGAGACTGAAGAGTGGTTTTTGGTCGTGGTGGTTTTTTGTGGGTGTTAAACGACCTCAAAATACCTAAACTCTAGATTTATATAGAAATCTCTATAGAATATTTTAGATGAGGATTCTCGGATCACTTCGGATTCTTCTATGCACTTTACTTCCCGAATCCCGTTTTACTTTACACGGGTTTTTTACTTATTTTACTTCCTAACAATCTCAATTTTACAACAAAAAATGAGACGCTCTCAAGTCGTATAGTATAACTTGCTAATAGGGGTAAATTGAGATAATGTGAGACTTTTTATACTGGATTTTTTACTTGGATTTTTACTGGATGAAAGCTTATTTAATGATTTTACTTGATGAAATTGTTTAAAAAAGATTAAGAATTCGATACTTCTTTTACGATTTACTCAAAAAAAACTTAATGCTTGATAAGTTCTTCTGCAAGAGTTGTAGAAGGAGTGAGGAGAATGTCTCGGAATCCCTTCTGTTTTTATAGGCAAAGAGGCTTTTTGCCCAACATTTAGTGAGTTATATTGGCAATAGATATAAATGTGTTATTGGAGAGTTCACTCGTTAATAGTTGTATGGAATCTTTCATAGAATATAGCATAAAAGATTAACAATATCCACACATCCTATAATATTGGAAATCCTTTCATTTGATTTACTACAAGAAAACAAGCCGAGTCTATCCTCTTTCATTCATTCTCTTATTACATGCTATCTTTTCTACTCTTATGATGATAATAATATAAAAATATGGGCTAATGTGCTATCCCTCTACACAAGTTCAAATGCACCAGGGCCGTAGCTTCAAAAACAAAATATTTCTCTACTCTCATTAAATGGGACTTTCATTTTTTCCTTTGATTAAAACTTAATTTCCCATAGTTGGTAATTTCTTGGAAAAACACCCTGATTCCAATTTATAATTATGTTTGGTTTTTAATGAATGATATAAATACCGTAAAACTCGATTTATTCCCCCTCCCCCGAAATAAAGCTTCACCTTTCCTATCCTTCTAATATTAAAAAACCCTGTCTCCCCATGTTAAACTGGCTTCAATAATTGCTTTGAAAGAATTACTCCTCCCCATACGGGGTTCTAAATCGAGTTTTATTGTACTTTATGTATTTGAATAACATACCTGGAATAAAGTGTACAACTCCATTTTGTCCAAATTTTCCCTTTTGATATTTAAACAAAAGCTTTAGACTTTGAAAACCCTCCAATCTCAAAATAAATTGTTTCCACATATTTCCTATTTTATTAATCGATGAAGAATTCATCGCCAGAGAAGACTGAGAAGAGTTTATTTTAAATGAAGTGTTTTTTAACTTTAATCAGAGGGAAATTGTAGACAATCTTATTTTTTTTAAATATTTTTCAAAATTTGAAAAACCAAGCATTTTTTGTTACTCATGGATACTGCAAATTAGCCATAAAGACGATTTTAACAGCTCACTTACTCTTTATTTTTTGTGCTTTTTTGGTAATTCAGGTTCCAATCCATCCCATTCAAATCCTTCCTTTAAAAGTGAATAGAAGAGAATAGATGTTTACGGCCCTTGATAATTTTGAGTTGGCTGATGTAACTAATAATCAATTTTACTGCATTTGTACAAGAGAGTATAAAAATAGTAGGAAGAAGCCGACAGAGAAAAAGGATCCCATTCACCATCATATATCATATCATCTGCCTATCTCTGTCTATCTGTTTATAGCAAATCCACCACTAATCCCAAGAACAACTCCATCAATAATCTATTATTTATATATTCCCAATATTATTTTTTCATTGAAACCTGCCAAACAGTAGTAGCATAGTAGTAGTGGCTTCCTTTTACAACACAACACCAACAAAATAGATGATGAAACTCTCTCATGAAATTACCAAAAGCACCCAAACCTTTGCCTAAATATATTGGCATCCATCCATTAAACCCCATTTAACATAATTACACCCTTCCTACACATCCTATAAGATAGGTAATATTTATATTTCCAAATGGTGTGGAATGTTTGAACCCACAAAGACCTAATTTTACTAATACCAATGGAGACAACAATTCTCAGGATATAATTATTATCATCATTATCCCTCAGTTGTATACAAAGATATAGATAAATAGATACCTTAATACATTGTATAGGATCATTCGTCCAGCAAATGTCAACTCCCAATGCCATTCACACACAGAGACAGGAGACTAATGTGATTGACACTAAAAGGTCATTCAAAACCTAAGGGTAGTCCTACATCCGGGCTTTTTACTCCAAACAATATTCAACACTACTTTACAGAACGTTTTTATAATGGCCAAGCAACTAAAAGTTCCGAACTTTAGCACCATTAAATTACTCGGAACTACGTTTTATTCACCCCTTTTAACCCTTCTCTTTTAACCCTTAGCCATTCTCTTTCAAACGAAATAGCATTTCTTCCCTTAACTTATTAGAACATGATTTTTAAACCCTTTTTAGCCCGAGCCTAGGGCTTATGAACCCGGTATGTCTGTCCGTCTGTCGGTCTGTCGGTCTGTCGGTCTGTCG
>JAQGBU010002008.1:0-10759 GCA_034698605.1 Isotoma decorata | reverse complement strand
TCAATTTTTTACGATTTCAGTGTTAATGTTTTGGTTTCGGTTTCCAAGCAGAGACTTCCCAGACGTCATCATGGCATTATTGATCTATCGCTATTTATACCATCTTAATTTCATTCTACTAATATCAATTGACTGCACTACTCGACAAAAAGTAAAACATTTCATTGAATAACATTATTTATTTTACATTATCTTTAAAACTATACAGGTTAAATCAAAGGGTAAATCTATGACTAAAGCAGTATTCCCTCAACTTCATGATTCATGACTTCATTATTGGCTTTCATCTTGTTTCCTAAGTAATTCCTAATGGTAATAGCCACCTACCTACTACGTGTGCTAAAGGTGATGTCGGTCAGATGAGGTTCGTGATCAGTCATTCATGCACAACATCTTGGAAGGAATCCAACTTGAACCAAGATCATCAACAACCTGACTATTATCATCTCTTATTTGCTATATTGCAATTTCACAATCCAACCAGATCCGTTATTTCCTGTAATTTTTATTTTTATATCTTATCCTTATTGTACACTCCTACCGAATTGAATTTGAAGACAAGTCTGATGATTGATTGATCGCAAATAATTCCTAATATTTCCTTCCCTTACATTTACGAAGAGTTTAAACAACTAAATTTCATTACGAATACAGGAACAAACAACTAGATTTTGAAATTTAAAGGCAACTCATGTTAACTTCACGGATCACGGATCACGGATAACGTAAAGTATGTAGATGAAAGGCTGAGATTTTGATTTCCTTCCGCTACTTCACACTTCATTCAAGCATACATAGTATTTTCGCATCTTATCATACATATACTAATAGCTAATAACTGAACCAGCTTTTAAAAACTTATTATTGACACTAACCATCCTATTCCTACAGTACAAATTGGAAACATCCTTGGCAAACAAGCAAAGTAAATCATAAATATGTAAATTGTATATTATTAGGTACAAGAAAAGTTTCTCTCTCTACTCTCTTTACCAGTGTATCAACTTATTTTTAAGACAAAGACAATGACGACACGTCTACATCATGAATAAATGGGTAATCATCGCTAAAGAATAATCATTAATTTACAACTTGAAGCAACCAAGTAGTCAAAACATAACAATTATCAATTATTATCAAATGCACGCATTTCCAACTTCCCAATCACAAATAAATATTAATGATTTCTCAAATAAAATAGGGAGCGTCTAACCTTTTCTGATCTTTCATCTGACCTTAAGAATCCATACGCAAACACATCATCATCACAACATTTAGTATGTGACCATGTAACGATACTGCTTAAATTGCTTAAATATTAAGTTACAAAAGTCAGTAGTAGTAGTAGCATCATCGATATCGTAGCCTTGTTTACTAGGCATCATAATTGCCGATACGCTATATACGAACGCGAACGAATTAAAACTACTGCTTACGACATCAATCAAGATCAACTACTAACACTAACAGCCGGCCGGTTGCCTACTACTAAATAAGATAAGACTACTAATCATAAGCATAATGTAGGTTACCTAATCTAAATATGCACATGCACAACCTTCATACTCAAATTAATCAAGTCAGAAGTCATGATACTCGTCTGCAAAATACAAGTCTATTAAAACTCACAAGTCTATTAACTTTCATCAATCCCATCATTATTTACTTTCCATGAAAAACTGCCTCATTAAAATCTCTCTTCCCGAGTCAAAATTGTTTATCGAAAAATGCTAATAAGTCAATGACATTATAATAGACCAAATTGATATTTGATCTATCCATATCCAGAATACAGAACAACGACAATCTGTCTCTCTCGTCTTACCGAACTGATCTACAATTTCAGAACATCCGAGCAATAATATACGATCTACTACTATGCGTTTCGATAATGTAAATATTAAATTAACTTAATAACATCCTCTCCTATCCATTCTTTTAGAGGTTGAACAGTAAGATAATCTCTACTCTGAAAACACTTTCTATAATGACAACATTCTGAGTGACTTCATTAACAATAAATAAAGCCAAGCTATATAGTTCGTTGTTCAAAAACAAGAACTTGCTACATAAAGGATTCTTTTTAACGACTCTAGAGGATTGACTAAACATGGCATCCAATTACAAAACACTGGAAACTCAGTTTCTGTAGTCTACTTGAAAGAAAGGAAGAAGCTCTACATCTACAACTTGACTTTCTATTCTATCATAAGCCTTCAAACTGCTGATAATGCTCAGTGAGGGTACACAGCTCAACTGATTGAAGCTATAGAAAGACTACTGATGAAATAAGAACACAATGAAATGACATAATGACAGTGACAATAATACTTTGTGCGAATCCCAAACGCTAACCAACCCAAAGCACGAGCTTCTTATGTAGGTCGAAGTCGAACTCAACTTTAACTCTAACTCTTCTTAGTAGTCTCATAAGCCTGAAATCCCGTTGAAAGACTGATTTAACCCTTGCCTTGACTAGAAAAAAGTAAAAAATAGTTTAGCTTTAAATAAGGCGTAAATTATGCTAGACTTTAGTATCTATCTAGAGAGAAATATCTACCTATTCAATACCCAGATACCTTCTATCTATACTACTGACTAAAAGCTCTTACAACAGTACTATTATAATAAACCTCTCATACATGCGATTTTTTTCTAAAGTGGTTGTGGCTTATTATACTTTTCAAGATCTACTTAAAAAGATGAAAAGGTCTTTGAGTTCGTGGAAAGCTTTCCACCACCACTACTATGACTATTATCTATCCAACTATACCGCACGCCCGAAACTATTTGATAACTATTAGCAGACTTGGATCAATACATCTTCATATCATGATCATCATACGCTGCACGCGGACTGACGAAACCAAATAAAAACTCGTCTTCTTCATCCACGAGTTTTAATAATACTATTACACCGATTCGGTTCGATACCAATAACCACCACACCACATCATCATAACGCTGCCTACTGCCTACTAATGCCTAACCTTCAAAAAATGTATACACTACCAGATGAGATGACCTTAACTAAAGAAGTCTAGCATCAGTATCGAATAGTGTCATCAGATGAGGATGAGCGTAAAGAGTTTCAGACTTTCAGTATAGCTAAAGTAGAAGAAAATACAAAAATCCTTCACTGATTTTGCCATCAATACGTGTTGCAGTCTTAAATTATTACACTGGTCCACAACACAGGTTTATTGCATTGCTTATGCTACCGAAAAAAAAATCCAACCAAAGCAAAACCATACTACTAAGAAACTAGGAACATGCATTACAATATTACAAATAATGTTACACTTTAGACATTTCGGTTTCTACTATCAAATATATATCCAAGAAGTAAGAAGAATCGGAGAAAGAACGAAACCCCGTTATTCTACAACCTCTGCTCTTGTTAGTCCATTCGTCTATCCGTCCTCGTTCCAAGCATTCATTTGACTTTGACTACGGGCTTCCCTGTGTAGTATTCTGTATAGTCTCAATTTAATGATTATGTCAAAATATAAGCCGTACATGCTTTCTAACACTGACTTTTTTGACTGTCCTAAACTAAAAGGTCAAAGGTTGCATATCCCGTTCACTTAAACTTGCCTAGCATTTTATGGTTCCTTCCTGTTTAACAAAACGGATGATACAAAACAAAATGGATTGGATTTTATTATTGAGCTTAGTTCCTATCTTTAATATAATTATCATTAATCCAATTTCCAATGGTAATAAATTAGTTGTAAACAATTTTATGGGCGATGATATTCATGAAACTGAAGATTGAAGTGATAACTGATAAATATGACGTAATCCTATTAATCAATTTAGGCTCTGTCCGTTCGTCAAAATATTAAGGCATGACAATTTTAACTTACAAGCACATCATTCTCAAAATACTTTTTGCAATAGTTGCACATAATTTGCATGCTTCTGCACTAATACTTATTGTTAAATACAGTTGCTTACAATAGAAAATTGCGTATTAAATTATATAGTCATAAAACCTGACAACTTATCATTGGAACTAGTTACTAGTCGCTTTTTTGTCTCCTACTTCCTTCCTTTATTTTAAAATTCAATAAAATTTACTCAACATTTTCAACTGTTAATTTTAATTTTTCCTGATTACACACAAACTTAAGAGACTCGCATTGTCGCATTATTATAAAATAAAACAATTTCTACTAATAATGACATAAAACTACACAATGAAATAGGTAAAATATAAAATGTCGCAATGTATCGCATCATCATTATACCATTTGCTTTCCCATTCTCATGTTCCTTCCTAGTCTAGCTGTGGTACATATTCCACAATTTCTCGAAATTGCGGCACACACATGTAAGTAACCATTTCCTTTACTACTACGGTTACTGTTGAATCGTTGAATGTGTACACACGCCATGTAAGAATATATTATTATATATTTTATTTGATAACAGGTAAGCAAAGAAGGTAAAAAGAGAATAGAAATGTGATCGACCATAAAGTCCTTCTAGTCTAGTCATAATAAAATAGTCACTCACTAGTCATTCCTACTGTTTTTACTACCACAATATGAACGTATGACCAGAATACCCACCTTTGCTTACTTTACCTTATCTACTCTTCCGGCAAGCTCGGTTTAATCAACCAAATCTCTCTTGTCATTCCTCTACATAATTAAAAATACCTAGAGTAGAGTAAATTTTCGCATACTCACCACCAGTAACTATTCATTTACTCACCTAACTTATTGTGTAAGCTTTAGCTTATTCCTGATAAAGTAGGTGCAGTTTGCACAAAATCAAACCACATTTTATGCAAATATTTATTGTTTCATTTTATTTAGAACTATACAACCATCTTTACATTTTCAAAAGGTCACATACGCTCATTTGTAACAAACCTTTTGGTACAAATGAGCAAACTTTGACGCTTCTTGTACAGATGCTACCAACTTTAGTTACTCAATTATTACCTAATATACTATACTAATCCTCCTACTTCACATAAACTTCTACTTTTTCATAGAACTTTATTTTTTAGCGAGCACGTATTTATACCTTATGGTAAGAAATGCACCATATACTAAAAGAAGACGATTATCTTGTTTCTACTTTCTATTCTACATAAAAAATAATCCAGGAAGTTAGTTATGAAACTCTAGGATGATGAAATTGTAGCTAAGGCTAGCCAAAACTGATCGATAAATACCTCTGTTATTGCATTGACTCTGAAGTAAAACTAATTATGTCTGCTCAGAAACGGCTTTTACATCACTTTGACGGTTTTATCATCTTTGTTGTGGTTTGCTTACCTAGACGAAGCTCCCCAAAGTTCCCACATCCAATCTTCTTCCCCACTTTGAAATTAGGCCCAACCATCAGAACAGTGGAACTGCCCGAACTAGTTCCAGCGGGATGGTGAGTTCCTCGACTCTGAAATATTCAAAAACCTCTCAGGGTTAAATAAGTTATGATAACAAGGAACTAGAAAAGGCCGCAGTATGCAGTAATGGATAATAGCACGAAACAAGTACACAAGATATTTAGTGGTTTAGTAGAAATTGTTAATAAAACAAAGAGATTAGCATGCCATGGAGGAATCCTGGATAAAGTGGATACGGCTTTAAACACACCATTGAATTTTACTCCTCAAACAGTCTATCGTTCATCACCACAATGCCACGATTTAGATTCAAATAACTGTAAAAATTATTTCCTCTGAAATGAAGACTAACTTGCTATCTTTAAACAATCACGGAACACTGTTTACACCTAAACTTAAACTACAACGCTAGTTAAGGATAAGAGTTAGGTTAGCACAGACAATAATAACAAGGCACGGTAAATCTTAAGCCCATACGCATATCAAAAGCTTTATGTAATAAAATCCAACTTAATTTCCCATTTAAAATAACATGCATGCAAATCATCACCAAACTGGTATTTTACTGGTGACCAGTCTACGTTCAATATCAAAACTATAGCAACTTATCAAGATAAGCATTCGAAAAAAGCAAGCACACCCCCTCCATGGCCATGCAAAAATGTTTACGTGCATTTCCCCAAAATAACTTATGACACTGAGATAAGTAAGGTTCGTACCATTTTGCCGGTATTTAAAAACAGCGTGGATGAGACTGAATAACAGAGTCGGTGATGTTAGTTAACTGGAGCTACTGGAGGACTGAAGAGGAGAGCACCTCAATTTAAATGTCCAAGTAATGTTTCAAAAGGTTTGATTGCTGTCGAAACGATTTAAAGTCATCGACCACAAAGGTTGAATTAAACTACTAACTATATATCTAAAAATACGTACAAATGACTGAATCTTTAAGCCCGTATCTTCACTCTTATCAGTTCAGTCAGTCAGCTACCCGGTTTACAGTTTTTTATCGGCATAAATCACAGTAAGAACCACAACACTCGAAAAAACCCCCCACACAATTCAATATTAAAGTACTCGCTCTTGATGCAGTCGAGGCAAAAAACACACCCTTTCCCATCCCCTTATTATAAAATAAAACTTCAGGCAGGTTCAATATATATTTATATAATAATAATAATAATAATAACTATAAACTATTATTATTATGAATAAACTGTGCTACTAATAAATGGTTGGAAAAAGCCACTCCAAATCAATATATAATTCATGCTCACATCGCCTGGAATCCAGTTTAAGTGCAAAGGCTCAGTGTCCATCGATGCTAAGTTAATATCATCCGGCACAAGAAGATGACTTAATTTGGCAAGATCAAAGATCACTTGTTGTAGCTTCTCCACTTTTCGCTCCACTTTTAGAACTTAGAGGTGGTTCAATTGCATTTCAATTCTTCAAACTAAAAGTAGTTAGGGTTTCGTTATTCTTTAAGAAAGAACGTTAGTTCAGAAAACTTAAAACTACACTGAAGGCCACAAACAGTAAAATACAGCACTTCAGCGGTCAGTTACAGTTCTTTATTAATGTTCAAGGGGTGCAAGTAACACCATTTACATTTCCGGGACTCCGATTACAATGCTCCAGCTGAATGTTGACGAACATCTGTGGCCAACTTCAGACTTCAAACTTGAAATGGCTAAATTTAAAAATACAAAAATTATTAGCTTTACTTTACTCCTCCGCTTTTAATTATAAACTAAAACAGCCCTAACAAAGACATAGACCTAAGAATACGTAAACTCTTATCATAATTAATGTGCTATACAAATAAATCGTCATACTATGTTGAATGTGTGTCTAAGTTGAAACGTTGTCCTTGTCACTTACAGTTACAACTTGTTAGTCACTTTCTTTAAACTTTAGTAAAGACAAACAATAAACAATTCAATACTGTTCTTACTCATCCTCATGTGTTTTTTGTTTATTGACACAAAAAATCATAAAACGAAAATGAAAATAACCCTAAAAATGCGAAATGAGGTAATGAAGGAACTCTTCAGTTGAACTTTGTTCTGTCATCTATATTCCCTTGTTTGTTAATAGTTAATGTTGTCAACAATCAACAATTGACAATAATACATACATACAACTTATTAATCTTTTAGAAATCCCCCCCCTGCCCATGCCCCATTTAATTATTTCCTATTTCTGATCAATTTTATGATTGATTTCTACCTTGTAGTTGCTTCTTTGGACTTTTGGACTGATGCGAATAACAAATAAATTATAAATAATCTTGATTTAAAAAGTCAAAACATAATATATCCTTTACCAAACGACCAAGTTCAATTTCAAACTTGGATCGATGACTAGGTAAGTGGTAAGTTATAGACTGTGAATTGCATGCAATGAATGAAACTAATGATGTGACATTAGTGACACTTTATACTTAAACATAAATCAGTAATTAGTAATTACGAAGGCTGACCAATTATGAATTACTTCTCACTCACAAGTGACAAGTGTCACAATCTCCCAAGTCACAACCTTCCAAATTCCAAATGTGAAATCGAAATGATGTGTAATCGGAATAATATGTTACGATGTTGATATTAGTTTAGTGATAAGTGAAGTGTCTTGTGTCAGTGTGTGTAGTGTAGTGTTCGAGCAAAGAATTAGAATTAAGAATGTATCATCCATGTGGCCCGGCACCGGGTGGGTGGGGTATTCCAACGTAGCAGTACCTTAGCCACTAGTCACTAATTGTATTAATATGTTCCTTAAAATATATACTACATACTAAAATCACTTCACTACTTAACTACTTACTACATAATATAAATAAATATAATAATTACCAGCACAAACCGAAACCCTCAAGTTTTAGCACCTTGACCGCTTTTTTAAGCCTTCTTCTCGCTGTACTTCACCAGCTCACTAAAAACTATGAACTAAATGGCATAAATGGCCTTCACAATGCGTGTCCTGACGCTTCAAGTGACCTTCAACCCTTCCCTCTTTACTCTTTACAATATATTAACATATATCCAACAAAATAGCACTTTTCCTTCCTTCCGTCTTCTTTGGTCTTTTAGAATTACTCTGCATCTAATCTGTATTATTTACAAGTAACCTGTAAAAAAAGGAAAAAACAGCCGAACATTAATTCCAACATTATTAACTTCCTTCATAAAAACCTTTTTCAATTTTTCTGACAAACTCAAAACCTACCCTTGTGGAGGGCCCTTAGCTGAGAAATTCCATCCCTTTCCGTTTCCGCTAAAGAGTAAAAAATGGTTTGGTATTTGACACAATTTTTAAGGCTGACTAATTACTTTTAGCTAAAGAATTGGCGCAGGCAGGCAGGCAGTAAGTAGTAGGGGTTTGCCGAGTATTCTTCTTCACTTCTTGATTCATTTGAAACACTATTATTGCATTTGAGTTGCAATTGAACTGATGAGGTTGTGAAGAAACAAGTTAATATTATACTTACTTATACTTAACTTAAATAGTTTTTTTTGTAAAGTTAAGAAAAGAATGAAGAAACCTAACCGTATTCTTTCTTTTATTTGTCGATTGGATTTTTGTAGGCAGAGAAGAGCATTTAGCCAACCAAACCAAACCAAGGGAGGTGAGTTTCTTTCTTCTTGTAGTATAATATTAAAATTGTGGATTGAGAATTGAGATACAGCAGGAGCTTCTTCCCTACTAGCAACATTGAAGTATCCCTACGAACGATATTAGGACGACCACCACTAGTCAAGTAAGTCCTATGTGGTACGAACCACTACTCTATAGTGTGGTCTATTGGCTCAAATAATGCAATAAAGAAAGATTTCTCTGGGTGAAGAAATGAATGAAATGAAGTTGAATGTTTAAGAGGGCGACCGATCGGTAGCAGCACTACTACTACAACCAACCACCACTACTTGTTCTACCAGATAGGGTCCCAAAAACCTATTCGATGGTATTACATACTCGGCTGATCATGATCGTGGCGGAGGAGTACTATTGCTACAACTATTTCATTTAGGACCGTTCACTCATGTTGCAGGGGCTTTTTACATTATTTTATTTTTTTAAACTGGGTTTGTGATGTGTATGGACGATTTTTAGGTTGGGTTTGGACCTTAGGTTGAAGGGAGTGAGTGTTGGTTTGGGAGTTAAGGGCCTTGATTGCTTTTTGGGTCGATATTTCTCCCCATGGGGAGCATGATGCGTCGCTCTTGAAATAGAGGCTAGCGTTTGTTTTGTTCTGTATTCTCTAAAAACGGTAGAGTCAGGCTTACATTCAATGCAGATAGATGTTTGATTTCGTTTTTTAGCAGTTAGGGTTTTATCAAAATAGTCGATAGTCGAGGGAATTTGGGGTACACATGTGGTGGAGCATTGAAATTACAGATTTTACGTCAATTGGAGGGGGTGGGGGTTAATTTATTATCTGGTTGATAAGTACTAAAAGATTTATCATGTACACCCTTCGGCCTTCCGCTTTCCCAAATGTCACAGAAAAATTTAGGAATTCGAAATCAATGAGGTAACCGATTCCCCCCCCCCCAAAGAAGCTAATAAAACCAGAACTTCCGCTGACACTCTGAGTAAATTTTAAGTATGGGGCTATTTTGAAAGCTGCTATTCATTTCATTGATGACTTCCAAGGAAAATTTCTAACGGTATTTTCCGTAAATATTTGTAATTTTACCCCTTCTAACTTTTTTTTTGTATTTGGAGTTTTTAATTCAAATTAATACGGTATGAGGACGCATTCAGGGTTTAAAAAGAAGGCAATGCGTACCACTTTATAATTCATACCAGAGCGACCAGACGAGCATAAGGGGTAATCGAACAAAAGATGTCCCCTTCGTTAAGGTCTACGGTTGTGGATTGAACAGAACTGAAATTCTACAATAAACAGTTTGGCTGCTGTCAGAATAAGACTTTACACGAAGGCCTGCAGAAATTATTGATTTATTTAATTATTTCGTAATGTTATCATTCATTCTTTCCAAACAATCATTTATTCAAAAAGTAGACTCATCCGTATTGCCTTTCTAAAAACCTTAGTTGGAAAGCCAAGTTTATTCTGAAATTCAAAGCTTGCTTCCGGTGAGCATTTACCACGGAAGCCGTTAATAGATCTACACATTGTTATGATTAATCCCTACCCTAAATAATATCCTATCTCATCCAGGCAGTCGTTAATATTAAAACTAATTTATTGAGGGTTAAATAGTAAAACTTAATAGTTGACATCATTTCTTAATAGCTCCTTATTTTCGATTCTCCCGTACCGTAATGTTCTAAATCTAAATATCTAAATACCAATTGCAGTTGCAGATAATAATATTATTGGCAGAGAAAAGCTCACTTTCGTTTATTAGAAGCTACCTTAAATCT
>JAQGBU010002007.1:0-10761 GCA_034698605.1 Isotoma decorata | reverse complement strand
CCAAAAAACCCTTAAAAACCCAAAAAACCCTTAAAAACCCAAAAAACCCAAAAAACCCTTAAAAACCCAAAAAACCCTTAAAAACCCAAAAAACGCTGGGTAGTTGAGTTTTTTACTAAAAAAAACCCGGGTTTGTCGTACCCTAGAAATGACCCAGCAGATGCAAAAACCGTTTTTTCAAGTTTTCTTTTCGTTTTGAAAGTTTTGAATTTTTGTTGAAACTACAAAAAATATTATGCACAGGTGCTTGAAAGCACGGGGATTCCAGTGCTGCATTTGAAAACGAAGTCGAATCGTAATCCAAAACAGAGTTAAAACAACCTATTTTTTATTAAATGTTGCAAATTTTGGCTTTTTTTGCAATTTAAAAAAATTTAGTGTGCACATGTGCTTCAAAACACAATGATTCTAGTGATATTTTTAAAACCAAAATTAAACCAAACGAAAAACGTAATTTAAAAAACCATTTTTTTTAAAGTTTTGCAAAATTTTGAATTTTCTTTTGCATAACTACCAAACAAAATTAGTTTCGACAGATGTATAAAATCAGGAGGATTCTAATGACCTTTTAGATAACAGATCGGATCAGAAATTAGAAAGAAAATCCAACAAAAGTCTTTACGTAGCTACAGCACCAAGGATTAATATTATGTTAGTCAAAACCACGGTTTGTATGGTCTTTGTTTGGAGCCAGAAACTTCCATTTGAAATATCTTTGATTCTTTAATTTTAAACAATTACACAATTCTTGGGACGAGAATATAAAGCTTACACAAATGTTTAACCCTTATGCCGTCCGGGTTCAAATGAAACAATAGCTTGCATCATCCCTGCACAACGTAGGATCAGTTTATATTTTAAATCTAGCATTTGCATCTGTGAAAATTGTAATTACCTATTCCTATGGCATACATGCCCCATGCTGGAACTCCAACCTTTGCGCCAAAATTTTTAACGATTTCATCGGTTTTTTTTATCATAGCACCAGTGGCGCTCTTCGTGGAAGGCGACTCTTGTCCTGGCGTCGTTTTAGCTGAAAATTAATTCAGAAATACAAAACATACTCCAAACCATTTCATACTTGGTGTAATTATAATATAATGTGTGTTAGTTAACTTACGAGATAAAGTCGTGGGTTTTGTTGTAGGAGCAGGCTCGATGTATCTTCTACTTTCAATTGGCGGTTCTCCCCTTTTCACCCGTTTCGGAGCCATTTCTGTGGAATAAGTCAGTTAATATCAATTGTTAGTATTTCTTCCTCGTAATATTGGAAACGCTGAAATGGAAACAATAGTTCAAAAATGCTTAAAATAGATTATGAAAGAAAGAGTCCTCGATTTAATTGAGAGTATGTAACACGATATGACGATAACGTGTAAAGACGGTAAGCACAAGTCTTGGCATTGCATTGTAGGGACATCATACAACGAAGAAAATTAGGGATACAATGCAGCTATATAGACGAATTACGAAACCGTCTAGTACTGTATTGTGCTTTTATTGTGTTGTCTTTAACTGTTCAATATTCAATGCATTGTTTTCCAGCTTGTGAAATTTTGAATATATACAAGCAATGGGAATACTTTAATTCACTTGACCAAAAGGAGTATACTATCGTATCTTCTACGATTTGGGTCGTGCATTTGCTCGACTCCAGTCCCTACCGTACCCTCACCCTACTTCACCAATGCAATGTTTTAAAAAAATTACTTCTCTCACTAAATTTTTTGGTTCCTAGCAGGCTATTTGTTTTAGGGGCCGTCCATTAATATAAATATCAAAATGGTGGGTCCCTATAAACGGTAAATGATAACTTTTGGTATCATCAACTAACGGTAAAATGATGGTATCTACGCCCCTTTTGCGTGTGAAATCGATATATTCCCAAATTTGCCTTTTTTTGCCATTTTTATCTGATCTTCCATTGGACTCAGATTTGTTCATGTAATGGCGGAGCAAGGGACCTTTCAACATAAAAAAACTTTTTCGTCCAAGTTTTGAGGTGGCACACTTTAAGACAAAATAGTTGATTGTGAACACCAGTGAAGTCCCGTACATTTTTTTTACAAAACAGTCATATAATAAATTACCGTAAAACGCAATTTACAACACCCCCTAGTTTATAGCCCTCCCTAAATAACTCCCTAGGTCCGGTGACTACTACAAAAAACTACCCAACCCGGAGTGTAGCCCAATCCAAAAAATATAGTTTAGTGTAGAACATAAGAACAGCAATTTGAAAAAATGGAAACAAAAAATTAAGAAATCTTAGAGCCTGGATCGAGTTCAAAACCAACTTTTAAGGTTTCACATCTAAAATTTTAAAGCATTTTGGATTTTTTTATGTTTTTTAGATAAAATACTCTTTGGTTTTGGTTTTGAAATAAAAAGTCCCATCCAGAATTTATTTCCACCGTGAAATATAGCCCCACCCTTTTTGAAGAGTTGAAAAAATAACTCCTCATGGGGTTCTAAATCGCGTATTACAGTATTCATGAAAAGGATGGTATGAAAGTTTCGATGATATCGATATTAAAATGGGTTTGGTCTTTGATATCGGTTGATAATTGGGTCAGTGGGTCCCTCTAAATAACGGTGAAAAGTGATACCGATATTAATCGACGGCCCCTTACCGATCAATTTCTGTCAACATTGGCACTCAAATTTCAGAGCATTTTGCCGGATTCTCATCTGTGTCCTAGGGATAGATAATCGTTCCAATCTTTTGCAGGTTTACCTTTGTGATACTGTCACGGCCCAGCTCATAAGATAATCAAATTTTATGAGCAAGCCAGAGACCCAATACAGTTCACTCCAATCCTACTTTAAGATTCTATACCCCAGAAAATTTTGTTTCACCCTTATGTGTAAGCGGGGTTAAAATTAAGTTCATATAATAATAAATATTATTATTATTATTAAATAGAACTAAGAAATAATATAATCTATAGGCCGATGACTTACCAATATAAAGAGAAGTCAGGAGGCAACATTCTCTTCCTACTACTCAACTAAAACACACTTCAGTTACTTTGTACCTTATTAAACCGAGTGGTATATACACTCCTGACGCTAGGACCTTTTAAAGCATAACATGCATTTTACTTCACCCTCGCCCTCTAGGCCACTGGTATCATTAATAAAAATGATTAGACTACTGGATATCCCCTGGAAAGCCCGTTTTAGCAATAGAGATAAGGATTTCCACGAGGCAGTTCCAACCTCAGCCCATGTAAACCAAAACTTGAAAGGTCACCAAAGGTCTCGTAACGACCACAGATAAAACCAACATGGAGAAGGGGCGAATCTCAGTGACAAGGGTCACTAACAGTGACAAAAAGGACACTTCCATACACATCCCCCCACGATGGCTCAATCAGAAGAGACGACCCCCCTTTTGCAATCAATACTTCTTTGACGACAATCAAGGAGGAGCCACCGTAAATATAAAAAAACCCCACAGTAAGCTCCAGGCTCATTTCGCTGATCCGAAAATCACCCTTAACTTTTAAGTGTAAAGAGTGTAAACACTTTGTATTCTAAGTTAAACCCCTGTTTTTGTTTCCTTCTTCAAGTCGGTATTACCCTTCGGAAATCTAACAAGTAAATTAAAATACTAAGGCTAGGTAAATAAATTAAATGGAAATAAATAATATTAGAATTAAATGACTTAGAGAAATTTTAGTTTTAAGGGTTCTCAATTTCCCCCAAAGGGGCTCTACAAAGATAAGCGTCTTCTTCTTCCTAAGTTTACCTAATTTTGCAATTTTCTTATTGTGTCTCAATTTTTCCTTTCACTCGTTTGTGTAATTTTACTCCTGTTTGGAACCCCTATTCAAAGGGAAAGTGGAAATT
Source organism: Isotoma decorata (assembly GCA_034698605.1). NCBI lineage: Eukaryota > Metazoa > Arthropoda > Collembola > Entomobryomorpha > Isotomidae > Isotoma > Isotoma decorata. Next base: position 6,906 of record JAQGBU010002007.1, on the reverse strand, counting down.
TTAATTACATCTGTAGACACTCTTTTGTAATCAGGTCCAAAATTTAAACAATATTTGCAAAAACTCTAAATAAATTGGGTTTTAAATCCTTGTTAATTAGGCCTAAAGTCGTGTGTTTTGTTCCGAGAACTTCTTTTTCACAAAGGATCCGCGGACACCCCAAAAACGTAATGGGACCATTCTCTTTTTCGAATCAATAACACTTTATTAGAGAAACGGAAGACGCAATAATCGGAGAGAGCTCCGAAGAAGAGCACCGGGAAAGGGCTACAGGGTACCTCCGCCCAGGTGCTCTAAGGGGAAAGGGGCGGGAGACTTGTACAGTAGACTAGCTCTAGAGTATGTAGACTTATCGCATATAATTAGACCAGTGTAGGGAGAGCAAAAGGAGTACCGTAGGTAATTAAAGCAGATGGAAGTAGGACTAGCGAAGGAGGTCCAAGGGGGGGCTTTACAAGGAGCTTTATAAGGAGCTAAATGTTAGCTCAAAGTTGGCGCTCACAGTTAGGTTATATTCGCGTAAAAGCTCTTGGAAGTCAAAGTAGCATGACCGTAGGCTTCCTGACCCAACCCAGGTCGTGATAATACCATTGCTGGCCATAAAGGCCCATGAAATTGCTTGTTTGCACTCAAATTCTGATTGTGTAAAGTTCCCCATTGCGAAAATAAATGTGTATTGAAAATTTTGGGTCTGTTAAAAAGAGCAAGCCTTTTTGTAGTGTTCAGTAGCCCCCGTATAAAAAACATCGATGCATTCCTTCCATTTCCACTGATAACTTGAGCGTTTTTGTCTCTCGGATTTAAAACAGTAATTACCTCATTTATATGCATATCCCGAATAAATCTATTTCGTTGCATTGCATAAGAAACAATTCGCTGGACTCGGGTTTTGTTACCCAAACAATCTGTCAACTTTTCAAGTACTAGTTATTTTATTTGAAAATGTATTCATAACTAAAGAAATTTAAGTTACGCTTTTAATCTGAAGACTAATGGCGCCAACCTGCTCTTCTTTAGAATAAAACAATTTTTAGCTGGGCTACTGAACTTGGTTCTATTTGAAATTGAAACTGAAACCTAATCGATTGAATCCACTTTTTTGATTTGGTTGAAAAGAATAAGCAATCAGCAAACTGGTCCGAAAAACTGAATCGAAAACAAAACCGTCTAGTTGAATCCTAGTCTAAAACTATTGAACTAGTCAAATAGTCGTACAGCTGTACTTTGCTTTTACTTGGGACAGGATATGTCTGGCAAGGCTGATACCAGAATACATGAAAACTGACCAACCTAATTCATTTAGTGAAATGGTATTTTATGATGGAGATGTACATGAAGCTATCAAAGAAATCAAACGCAGTAAGATATCTGGAGCAGATGGAATCCCCCCATAGATTTTTAAACTTTGCATAGACACAATCACCCCTGTTCTAACTAGATTATATAATGACATGATTGTGGAAAGTGAATTAGCCGAAGCTTTGAGAAAAACCATTATGTGCCCAATTTATAAAGGGAAAGGGTCCCGTACCTGTTCATATCGCCCGATATCCATCTTACCGGCTTGCTCCAGAATAATTGAAAAAATTATTTACACGAAAACTTTTTATCACATCTATTTCTTTATCTACGTTTCTCTATTTCTTATTACATCGACAAAAATGTCGATTTTTAAGTGAAAAAGCTTGTCGGTGTACCTGTTTGTCGATCATTAGATAAAGTCGATATTCATGCTTGTCGATTTAGTAAAAATGTTGATATTCATGTTTTTCGATCATTAGAAAGTGTCGATGTACCTGGTTGTCGATCATTACATAGAGTCGACATTTATGTTAGTCGATCACTTAAAATGTCGATGTTTTGGTTTGTCGATGATTAAAAATGTCGATATTCATGTTTTTCGGTCGTTTAGAAATGTCGATGTCGGGTTTTTCGATGTTTTTGTTAATGTTCGATTGTCGATGTCGAATCATGGACCCTGACCACCCTGGGTCACATTTAGTAAACAGATGGAAATGCATCTTCACAAGATTGAAAAACCTAAGATGCTACATTGAGTGTTGTCTTTTAATTTACAGTAGGAAATTAAATATTTGAACTGACTGTACTGTGTGACATACATGATGCTGTGTACGATTCATCGTTTTTCAATCGAAACGTAAAAAGTAAATGTGAATGGTTCTGTTCGGTCCAGGTCAGTGCCCTGGCAACAGTTCTTTTACAGATTATCTTGAAATTGCATGGATAGGGGTTCTTGGTGAATTCAGTGTAGAATCGTGAAAAAAAATCTTTCCACATTTTGAGCAAGATATTATCAACCATACAGTATGTGTATAAGTATTAGTCAGCAGAAAGCATAAAAAGTACAATTTGTATATTGACTGTGAAACAAAAAAAAGAGTATTTAAAGAAGATACCATAATATTAACTTGCGTACTTACCCCAAAAATCACAATAAAATTCCAACGTTTGTTTGGTACCGCAGTACCTACCTAACATTTAAATACATTTTTCAGGTCGCCTGAAACAGGGGCCCATGACTTATTCTAGAAAAAACATAATATTTGTATGTGATTTATGGCATTAAAGTGAAAATGAGCTACAATTGCAAAACCTATCGATTTTAGAAAATGTTGTCACAAATGGGGCATCAAATTCGTAACCATAAATGGGCAACCAAGATGTTACCACATTTTGGAGGCTCAGTAACAACAGTAACAAATAGATACCTGTAAGAGTTAATATGAGCTGAGTCGCCTCACGATCGAGAAATTTATAAACGTATTCATAGAGTTGTCCAATTTCTTGACAATTATTCCGTTTGAATTTTCTTATCTTTTAAAATTTGAGGTAACTTATATTTTTAAACAGAAAAGACTAGCAGCACTGCTTGCAATAAAGAATATGTCACTGTGTCAGTACTTAAGAACATGCTGCTGAACATGAATTCATCAAATATGACATAATCTAATAATATAATGTATTATTCCATGCATATGTTACTGTTTTCTATACATCTTTTACTATTTTCCAAATGCATAATATTCTGTGCTGTCCCTTATCTAAAATTTTGATGAATGATTTTTTTGTTTCCACTCGCCAATTATTAAATACTAGTATTTTAAGCTAGCTTTCTTCAGCTTCTTCAAAAAAGTGTTCCGTAGTACGGTTAGCCGTTCAAAATTCCAGTATATTGGGCAGTGGTAGTAGAATTATATGATGATAGAGAGTGGGAAGTGTATACATTTTATTGTGTGTTGTGCAGAAGTTAGGTGGTGGTGATTGTTTTAACACTGGCGCTCGGTCAATTACTTTTGACCAAAAGGTCATAAATCAAAACTGTTGGTACCGAATCGTTTCGTCTTGTCAAGACAAATCCATTGGTATATCACACAATGGTTTCGAGTTTCGAATACCTTTGACCTATGACCCCTGATTAGGTCAAGTTGGAGTTTAGAAACCTCAACATATCGCTCAGTCAGATTTTTTTCTTTCGAATGGTGTATCCAGTTCTGTAGTACGGTTAGCCGTTTGGAAGTCTGTAGAATAACACACACATACAAACATACACAAAGTGACATCTCAAGCTTTTTATCTGTTAGTAGATTATACACATTTTACACTGTAAAATATCACACGTACCGAACCCTAATTGTTTCAACCATACAATAACGGTGGAGCTGTTAGTGGGCGGAATGTTTTTCACAAATATACTGATAATTGGTAAAAAAAACCAAAGAAGTCATTCCAATAAAATTTAAACAAATCCCAGGCGACGGAGAGTTATCCAGGGGTCCAATACCAAGTTTTACGTTAGTCTGCATAGGTTGTGATAAGGCCCGGCGTTTTCACGGCCTAGTTAATGTTCTACTTAGTTTAGGCACTCGCCATATTCCTGTCCCTATCTTTTCTGCAAGCACAAATTCAGAGGGGATTCTGCATGCACACGTGATGTTGCATGAGTAAACTTGACTCTCCACAGTGAGTGGTGTTTCACACTGCGTGAACTCTACCTCTGAGAAACGCCGGGATGTTAGTTTCACTGTCCATGTGTTAGGATAAGAAGTATTGAATCTCTACATTTCATGTAGAGGTTCAGTGTTGAATCTATGCATTTCATGTAGAGGTTCAGTGTTGAATCTATACATTTCATGTAGAGGTTCAGTGTTGAATCTACCATAATATAAAAGTTAGGTCAGAGTAAGAGCCTGACTCGACTATGAATACCTGCATTTAGCTTTATTAAGTAGCGGAGCTACTTTATATGAACGCTCTTGGTGTCTGTCTGTCCGTCAACGCTCTAGCTTTCCACAGAATAAATTTTTTTAAATTCGGTTTTCAGTTATGGATAGTTGAGGACAAATGGCAGGTCAAGTTAGATAATGACCCAAATTCGCCACAACATGTGGGCTCCTCCCTCTATAGCAATAGCAGTAAATCTTTTATAACTTTCCCGTTTTTTTTAAATTTTGTTTCCAGTTATGCATACTTTGAGTCCAAGCGCACAATTGGACAAATAGGTCAAGGGTCCCGCCACCAATTTGTGGGTGGGGCAAGGTGAGACTCGTGTTTTTCAAGTGTCAGTGTGCACAAGTAATTTTTAACACAATGTTAACCAAACACGCCCACGGGGGAGTGGCTGAATCTACAAAATGATCTACCTGTCAGTCGGCCAGTCTATACTTTCTGTCTGCCCATTTTGCAATTTTTTGCAATTTTCCAGTCTCCCAATTTTGTCAATATGTCATTTCGTCAGTTTTCTCAGCCTCTCAGTTCATCAGCAACCATAGGAGTTGGCTCCGCTACTTGGATATATCCGTTTGTAATGGTTTATTACTATACCTTCTTGAAAATCGAAGAGTCGAAGGAAAATCTGCTTTGCTATGGTTAGTTTACAAGTGGCACTGTACTGTACTGGTGAATACTACCATTGCATTGCACAAATATGCCAACAACATAAAAAATATCTTATGATTGCAGCTGTTTTTAAACTATCCACCATACGCACATATACGGTATGTGTCTTTTTAATTTAGTTTCTAATGTATAAGAAACACAAATTCGTTTATATTTGTTAATTGTTAAACAAACCAATCCACAAAAGTAATTTCAATATTTTCTGAAGTGTCAGTTTAACAAACTTTGTCCAGGCTTCATCAAATAAACTGGTTTTAAAACCAACCAAGACAGGAGACATTTTATTCTTTTTTGAAAATGTCTTCACAACAACAAAAGAGAACAAGCATAGTAAGTTCCTTACAGGACGAATTTGTGCCTCTGACAGGTCAAACTATTGTTAAGTACAATGCAGGTTTGTTATTCTTATTACACACATTCTTATTACTTCCACTTGCAAGTTGTTATTATTTTTTTCTGACATATCACGGTTGGATTTTAGAAGGTGGGTAGGCCGAAGACCCACCTTCTAATATCCAACATCTATTCAACTAGGGAAATCAAATGGGGGTACTCGCGTTTCTTAAGTCCGACGTTTGACCCCCCAGCGGTGAAAAACCCCCCAGACCAAAATTGATCCCCAGTTCATGTCCGATAAAAATAGCATGGTTTCAGGTGGGGTTGCCTTTTACCCCACTAATTCCCCAGGGGGGCTCGGACCTGAAATCAGAAATACAAACATGATAATTATTTACGAATTGGATAACTGTGGGGTATGTTTCGTTTTTTTCTCTAATGTTCATTTCATGTTTTATAAAGGTAGTGTGAAATATCGACTAATATTGCAGTGGAACAGTCTCCCAAGCTCCGTAAAAAAGCTCTTATACGCTTAATCAGTTTAAATTTAGTTTAAATAATTGTCTTATTAAAAACTGAACTTTGTAAATTATACTAGTTATTGCCTTTTTAGTGTTTATTTTCAGATTTTTGTTTATACACACTAATTCACACTAATAGTCGATTCCTCTTTAATTTAATTTAATTTTTATAATTTTTTAATCTTAATGACAATATGTCCTTTCTCGTCTTTGGGTGGAAATCAGTAAGAATAATTCCTATCTGCAAACCTTTAGACATTAAAGCCATTACTCACTACCGTAAATCTCGAATTAGAACCCCCGGGGGAGTTAATGTTTCAACCCTCCAAAAAGAGGGGGTTGTATTTCGGGGAGGGGAGTTATTCCGGGGGGTATTAAAATGTTTCAAAACAATTTTTTTACAAGTTTACATTTCATTAACACAATCCATCAAATTATTGTATATACAGTAATAAAATTGCAATTTTTTTTATTAAAAAACATTTATTATGTAGGTGAGTTTGCCCTAAAAGGTAAAAAACAAGAAATTTTCCGACTTAGTTGGATGTGCCACACCATCCGCCGGATGTCAGATTTCTAGCCTAATGCATAGTGATTAACGACATAGCTATCATAATCAAGCTCAATGTATGTTCTTAGTATTCCTTAAAAACTGATGAAAATATGAGCTTGTAAGAATTAAAAATCGAAATTGTCGTTTTGAAACATACTACAATCTGAGACCAGACAGTCCTTGAATTAGCAAAAACAATAATCTAATATCTTGATGAAATGAAATAATTTTCCAAAACGTTTGGTAAATTATGGATAAACTAATGTAAAAGGACTCTGCTCCTAGCTAACAACACGTCTCACAACCCTGTAGGAAGAATATATTGCTAATTTGAATATGATTTAGGGATTGATCTAATAAACAATGAATTTTTGGTACTCAACTTAGATATCGAAAATAAGTCAAAATGCGGAAACCGGCAGCCGGCAAAGCAGGTCCAAAAAAGTCTGAAAATTTCATGTTACCAGTTTTTTTGTCTTTCATTGATAAACAATCCGTAATTTTGTATAAAAATTATCTATAGACTGCAAAACTAGGTAGAAATGATAATAAAAGAATCCATAAGCGTAAAATCTACAT
>JAQGBU010002006.1:0-10765 GCA_034698605.1 Isotoma decorata | reverse complement strand
AACTTTTAACAGAACGTTTTTGATTTCATAAACATTATCTAACGATACTTTCATATATCCGTTTGTCATGGTTTATTTTTAATCGCTTTAAAAACATACTGGGAAAAAACTTCAGACCAAATTTGAGACATTACCAGTTTACAGAACAGTTAGGTGTGTTGAATGGTTTGTTTTACTGTAAACAATTAAATTTCATCTTGTAGGATCTTGTAGGGTAAACCATAGGGGGATTTTTATAAGCAAAGCCTACTTTTATTTAGGATTATCTGACAAATATAACCAATAAACAATAGCAGCGGGTTTGGTGAAGGTGCCCGATGGGGGTTGTTACTTCTTCGAACGAACTGGTTCAGTCTAGTTTACTGTATAAGCTATTGTATACAGTCATGTTGAAAATGTGAGTGCTCCATAAGCTATTAATGTATCCTTGGGTGCGGTAATTGTCGGATTTTGGGACATCATATCGAAAATGCATACAATTTAGGTCAGGGATGTAAAAAATTGGAGTTTAAGCTGTGCTGGTGGTGGTGAAGATGATGACCGGACTTCTGGCTCCAAGAAAATGTAAAAAAAATGATTTCATTCCCCCATTTACGATCTCACAAACGATAGACACAACGGTATTCGGAAAATTCTGACTATATATTTCTGGCTAAACATTTCTGGCTTTACATTTCTGGCTCTACACATTTCTGGCTAAACATTTCTGGCTTTACATTTCTGGCTCTGACACATTTCTGGCTATGGTACATTTCTGGCTAAATTTGAAATTTTTTAAAAGATGCAAAGGGAACTTAACTTATATCATAACTAGTCATAACTTACTAGCAACGAATGCATACATCCTTGTGACTGTTGGGACATACCATAGCTATATATGGTATGCCCTATGCATAATGCATGCATTTTTCCTAAGTGAGACAAGAAAGTTGCATTAACTCTTCTTTCTTACCACATTTTGATTAGCATTTATTTTTGGTTGTGAGTTTGTGAGTGAAACTTTTATAGTTACTTCTTTTTCTAGCATTTTCTTAAGATTATTCGCTCGGCAGAACTTGCACGAGAAGCGTAGTTCGAGAAGCAAGCAAGGGTTTTATCCGGCTTTTAGTCGATAAATGGATCAGATGGATAATCTTTCCAAGGACTAAGCAATTGTCGAAACCACCGCTTTGTTTCTTTTTAAAATTTAAAATTTATCCAGAAATGTTTCAGAGCCAGAAATGTGTCAGAACCAGAAATGTAAAACCAGAAATGTATAGCCAGAAATTTCCGGCAATCGACACGACTACTATACTGAATTTCTATTTAAATGCTATGAACTTTCAATGAAACCATACGAATCATGTTTCAAATCACACTGTTCTGATAACTTATGTGTCCAGTTTTAATAACAAAAAAATCCAGCAAATGTCCTTATAATTTGTGATTCATTTTTCTAATCCTTTGGTTTAAAATATTAAATGTCCCAATTTAAACGCCGTCCGTTTAGGAGAGTTGAATGAAATATTAATTCTCGAGGGGCTCTAATCTATTATTTATGTAATAATTAGAATTTGCACATTAAAACGTTAAACACATCAAAATTGTCTAATTTTTACAGTTCTGTGCTAGCTTTCGTTAAATGTTAAAGAAATATTTCTGGATGATCATATCATACCTCTCCCAGGGGACTTAACTATAAACATGCAAGCCGTTTATTCAGAACAAGTGGGAAATGTTTTATTAACTTTTTTTCGCCATCATTCTTTTATTAATAAATGATGATACGCCACCAGCATTGGTTTTTTTTCAACCCCACTTAACATTCTATATGGCTACTAAAATTTTAAAAGACAAGAAACAAAAATAAATGCTCAAATTAAACCTTGGTCTTGCATGCATTTAAACGTACATACACGTACGTATTTTAAACTGTGCATTTAAAACAAATGTTTTCACAAAAAGCTTTTACTCAATCACTCATTCCACGTTCCTTCCTTGTCCTTGTTTTTTATCACAATATTTATAATATTCCACAATTATTTTTAATCTAATGAAAATCCACCTTATCTTTAGTCGAGCCAGGGTTTTTAACTCAACAACGGCAGCAACCCTGCCCTACTAATGTTATTATTTTACAGATTACACCATACCACCAGCCTATCATCATCGTATGCATTTTCATGATATTACTAAAACTAAAGTTTTATTATAAAAAACGATGTTCTCACCTTTAGACGCACTAAATTCCAATGTTAATTGTAAGTATTGGGAAGTCTATAGGCAGGGAAGAAGGAACACAGGCACAGAGCTCTATCCCATCAACAACTGAAATAAAAATGTAAAATTATAATAACAAAAGTATATTGCATCCCAAAATGCAGTGTATTGTACATTAAATTATACTGAATGAGTACAATGATAATATGGTTGATGAGCAGGGAATGCAAAAGATGCTAAAAAGAACCCAAAAAACCCCAAAAAACCCAAAAAAACCTTAAAACCCTAAAAACCCACTAAAACCTTAAAACCCCAAAAACCCACTAAAACCCCCAAAAAAACTTTGGGAAGTTGTAACTTTACTACCTTTGTTTAGTTTTCCTTAAACTTTCGAAAACCATGTAGATTTGATATAATTTTACGTTACTCATAATGTTTTATTTTTAAATTGTATTTAATCCATTGTCGAACTCAGCTAGGTCCTTTTTTCCTTTTTCGTGACATTTCGAGCAGATGTGAAGTTATAACATATTTTAAAGTTGGTATATATGCTGAGTTATGTTTTATACTCCAAGGTACGGGTAACCTAACCTTGGAGTTTGAAACTTTAAAAAAATAACGTATACGCAGAGAAGAGCTGTGCAATGTGTGATCAGCCTAAAAGTTAAACTTTGTCTGAATTAAGGCTTAGGCTGAAGTATAGAAAAAGATTTTTATCCTTTAAGATTCAACCAAGCATTGATGAGGGCTGAGCAGAATCTTTGTGTTGTGATTTTTGCAAAAAGGTTTAAATATCAACTCCCCTTTTTATCATCAGAAAATGTCTATAATGCCCAAAGTTTCAACCCTGTCATCTGTCTCGTAGTATTAAATAAAGTATTAAATTATAGTTCGTACAATAGTTGGAAGTGGTAAAAAGTTACACAGGTGTTTTGTAAACAGACTCACATCACAGCCCCAGGGTTAGTGTAAGTAAAAAAGGCCTTTTTACTACCACTACCACCAGCAAGTAGGTAAGTCTACGCATTATTGCTGTTTTTATAAGAATTTCCTTGACAAAATAGATCATTGTGTCTTTCCATTAAATACAATGCTTTTCTAGGGGGGGGGGGTCACGATTGAGTAATTTTTCATTACTTTTGGACAGGTTTAAAAAAATAGCCCACGGTTTACGTATCGTTGGCTTTAATCTTGCTACAAGTAAAAAAGCTTTTACGGGCATTCTTATTAGGTAATACTTGAGTGTGATGAAATCACCTGCGTTTATGGTATAATAATTTGATGGTATATGGTATAATATTATATTATTATAATGAGTATTGTCTGTAACACATTCTACCATACCCTCTAACATTTCCACTCTCTACATATTGAGAAAAATCGAGTGGTACAGGTATTATGATTGTATGACGTAAGGTATAATTACAAAATTAACAGACGCAGACAAACAAAAAACTGTGTGTCTGTTTGAAGTAAGAGGAAGAAGTGAATTTTTAAATAAGTTTAGCAAACAATAATGTAAGATTCAAATAGATTCATTACATTGGGTTTTTTAAAATACCAGGGAATGTGATGCAAAAAACGACTTGTACTTCGACATTGAACCTTAAGCTACAACTCACAACCCTCAAATATCAGAGTTTCTGCATGATTTTATTTTCATTGCACTTGCACTTGTTTTATTTGCAAGTATATTATGTAAGCTGGAGGCTCGACTTAACCACTAGCTGAAGCAGGCTTAATTTATTATTCATAATAATATAATGGAAGAAAAAATACCGTAAAACGCGATTTAGAACCCCATGGGGAGTTATTGTTTCAAAGCAATAATTGAAGCCAGTTTAACATGAGGAGATAGGGACTTTTAACATTGGAAGGATAGGAGGGATGGGGTTTTATTCCGGAGGGGGCTGTAAATCGCGTTTTACGGTACTTGCACTTTAATATTTCTAGAATTCGCATCGACCAGTTCAGCCCCCTAAAATTCCAACCTCAACTTATCTTTAATTAGATTTAGCCACTTCATGAGGGTAAAAGTAAGTTGTAAAATGCATAAATTGTGAAGGGTTTTTAAAAAATTTGCTGTGAGCTTTTGGTAGGTTCATAAATGATGTGATACTTTTTAAATCGATTTTTGAGAGATTGGAAAAAAACAACAATGTAGTACTCTACAAAGAAAAACATATAATTGATAATTACCGTAAAACGCGATTTAGAAGCCCATGAGGAGTTATTGTTTCAAAGCAATACTTCAAACCAGTTTAACATGAGGAGATAGGGACTTTTAACATTGGAAGGATAGGAGGGATGGGGCTTTATTCCGGAGGGGGTTCTAAATCGCGTTTTACGGTAGTTTTAAAAAAATAGACATTTAACTGAGTTGTTCTTTGTATCGTCAAACCGATTATACTGATGCATTTGGTAATAAAAAAACAATTAAGTCTTGCAACGATTTTTATTTTTAACTAATGATTGCATTTTATAATAAGTATAATATTGTGACTCCCCTAAGATTTGAACGGTTTTTTCGTTCAGTTTTGTTGACCATTATTTCCAGAATTAATTGTGCTGAAACTGTGAAGTAATTTTGCAAAGTAATGATTGCATTTTTTCTAAAGTTTCTTCGTTAAAGCTTGCCATTAATTTTGTTGTCCTTTTCATGTTAATCGTGACTTCGTGACTTTTAAGCTTTGCTTCTTTTGAGTATCAAACTGAAACCCACTTTGAATATCAAAAGTAGAATTGAACTGGATGGTTCTTAGATATACTTTTATTTTAGTACGTGTTCAAAGTTGGTTTAGTTTTTTTTATTTGATTTGACACTTTTGAACCCCTATAACAATATTATCTTTTTTCTCCACTTAAGATAAAACAAAAACTAACTTTTATGCATTATGAAAGTGTACTTATTTTTTCCAGTTTGTACAGGACCTTTACATGACACTCATTCATAATGCATTCTGTCCATATTATCGTAATACGGTTTACCATAAAACTTGGTTTAGAACCCCACTGGCAATATAGCTCACTCACTTTTAGTAAATGTGAAATGTCTCTATCACCCTATTTCCCACTTGCTTGCTTGCAAAATGATTTTTTAGAAACCAACCCCCATAGGATTCTTAATGAGGTATGAGGGGGCTAAGGGACAGGACAGGACAGGTGCTTGGAGCAGGTGCTTTCCAACAAACAAGCAAAGAGGGTCTTCCAACTTCAACCATAAAAAGTCTTTATTTAAATTTCTGGAACGGGGAACAATTTTTTAATCCCAAATGTGAGTTTTAAAAATTGAGAAAGGTTAACAATAATAACAATGATTATTATAACTAAAAACATATTAAATTTAAGTGCCTTGGCTCTGGGTTAGTTATTATAGTTTTGATTTAATTCAACATCATTTAACTTGAGTTATACTTAATGATAAAATATGTATAATCGTTTGTCGCTGTAAGAAATCAAACCAGATGTGTCCAACAGTACTACTAAATCTATGCATGCGAAACTGCGTTCAAGTAAAACAAAGTGAACAGAAGTTTTGAAATAAATGATATTTACTACAGGTAAAGTTTGGTAGTGAAGTGGATATCAGGATTTTGTGTAAGATCTTTGTGTGCGTGTGTCTGATATTCACAAATGATGGTATCTACTGAATTCTAAAGATAAGTTTAAGTACAATTCTAGTACATAAATCCAGACAGAAACTCCGATATAATAATTACCAGAATCCGATAATGTTACCTAGAGTATTCAATGTAAATGAGAGCACTTGGTCTATTTCACTTAAGGACTGCTGAGACTTATATTGTACGACGATGGCTAAAATTCTTGGTCAGTTCTTTTCTTCTCAGACTACCAGTAAAGTATGTTCTACTATTTCGTTTATGTATTATTTGACTGGACGTTTATTTATCTTCTTAAAAGTTCATTGTTCTAGTCAAATGAAGATCAATCGTTCGGTGGGTAAATTTGTTTTACATTATTCAAACTAGCTGTACCGCCTGTCAATTTACAGAATTTGGTTTTGAATAGTTGTCTATTGTCTATAAGATGAATTCACCAAGTCACTGTCGTCAGTCAGAACATTACCATTCACTTTCGTAAAATTTACTTATTTCTCATCTGTACTATACGTTGCCTTCTTTGACCAAGTAACCAAATCTCATAACTATTTGTATCCAATTAGACTCTCTTTGCTTTCTTCTCGGTTTTTTTTACCATCCGACATTCTAAGTCTAAACTTGACACTACAGGTAGCAAATGAATTATAATTTAGATTTACCACATATTCGGCATTCCTTGCCAGTCGACCTCTTCCCTTGATGATGATTTAAAATACAAGAAGTTTGTCTTTTATAAAGAGTCGTAAACCCTCCTATCAACTACATCAATCCATTTTCCATAAAGTCAAAATCATCAGAAGACAATTAAAGTTATTGTTTTAATTTCAATTTAGAGATTCTGCATAAAAGATAAATCATCAAATTAATGTTATGTTAATTATGTTATGAGTGAACTTTGTGTTATGGATTGAAAATAGAGATAAGCCTCTGTAGAATACAATACTGTATTAACATTGCTATCACATTAGAAAAAAAAATTGTTAACATAATTATCATCTGCATACTAACATTATAGTTCATACAATGAATCTTGTTCTAAAATTTCATCCTACTTTCGAATGTGAGGGTTTGCTTCTTAAAAATCCACTAATTTGTATATCCATCTACTTTTAAAATTTATTCTTTTTTTCCAATTTGAAACTTCACATTTTCATAAAATGCAATTAGATTATCTCTCTATCTAAATACCCCTCTATGTCATAGGTGACTGAAGGCATAGTTTCTGGCTTTTACTTTTTCTAAAATCCATACATTAAGCTCCATCATCTTGCAAAACTTTAACATTTGGCCCAATTCCATAAATGACATCTCATACAAAAAAGTTCCAACCGCATTTCTAGAAGCAAAAAACCGTCATTTATTAAACAGCAACAAAACGGTTTAAAAATTACGTGTCTATAGTCTTGGTTAGGTTATAGAACTAATAATAATACTAGTTTTTATTGCTGGGTGAGACATATGACTATAAAGTAGCTCTTATCTTTAGAGGTTTCCATTCTACACTCATGGCTGACCCTTGGGTAGTTCTGACTATTGAAACTTAAAATAGAATTTAATGGATTTTGCTTGTTTAGTCACCTCGAATTCTTAGTTGAAGAACAAGGACTGGGTGGTGCTGGTCGAAAATACTAAAAAGAACAAAACCCAACAAACTTGAAAAAGTTTATGGTTAAAACAAATATATATTTAATAGTTTAGTTTTTAAGTTTGATTAGATTATAGCCTAGAAGTTTTGACACAAAGCTTTTTTATGTTTTAAATTATTTGTTTTAATAAATTATAGCTCTGTAGGAATTTTTTGGGCATGGTAGTGAGAAATTTTTACCGTAAATAATTTAATTTTGTAATGCATTTCTTTAAAGTGTTAACTTAGAAGTGAGCTATTATGATTATTGACGAACTTAAATGATTTTTTGACCCATTGAAAGAAATTAGTTAGAGAGGTCATAGGAATGATTTTTAATTTTGACAACCATCTGGGATTTAAAATTTTTTTTGTGAAACATTACATACATATAAAGCTAGACGAGTCAGTAGTTGATAAAAGGAAAAAGTTAAACTCCTCATTCCTTGGTCAGTCAGTAGTGGGCTGGAAAGGATAGTACATTGTAAAATAAGTGTGGGTAGAATGGGAACTCGATTGAGTGAAGCTCGTCTTGCGACAATAAATAGAGCCAAAAAGCGTCATTTTTGTCCGGACCATTGGAAAGACTATTTAGTCAAAGCCAGAAGAAGCGCAGGTGAACCTTATGTAAATCGACATGGGGTTCCAAAGCCTGGAAAAGCAGCTCCTACTAAGGTAAGGCTAACTAAATCAACTCATACCCGGTACGGGACGGGAACCCCCACCTTTCGTCACCCGGACACTCATAGAATCTCAGTAACTGCTTTCAACTATCAAAAATAGCTTAATAAAATTAAAACCTGTAAACATAGGGGGTTTAGATAGAGTTAGTTAGTTTTTAAATGAGTACGAGTAGGATGTTTAAGATTTGTTTCAAAATGATTTTGACCGTATTACCCTTTAAAGAATACATTACGATTTCTACTTAATGGGGTTTCATGTATATGGGATCCCAATTCTAGGGTCATGTTCGAAAATAATCATTTTGGCAACCGTTTTTAGTTTTAGATGGGGAAAAAGTTTTTAGTATAAGATACTTTAAATTTTACCTTTAAGACATTCCTCAAAGGAAGACTAGGTAATTCAATATATATATGGATTAGAGTAGGGGAAAGACCATAAAAATGATGTATTGTTTAAAGTATTTATCAGTTTTGCTGAAATTACCAAGCCGGAAAACTCTTTTTGCTATTAAAAGAACGGCTTTTTGAGAAAATATTACCTAAGTTTGGAAAAGGGTGGGTACAGATTAGAGAAACAAAAATTTCAAGAAAATATTTATTCCCTATTCTTACGAGGGGAAAAATGACAGTATTTCAGTAGATAATTGCATATCTTTCTTCAGCTCAAGATTAAAAAGGAACAAGTTAAAGAAAGAATGACAAACCAAGGCCCCATAGCCTACTAATCTTGACCCTATGTAGTTGAAGTTTAGTAGCCACTACTAGTTGCGGGCTTCCCCTTCATTCATTTCACTATACTGTTCAGCCTAGCAACAGTTAGCAGTTGTTTTTAAAAAGCAACAAAAAATGTTTCCCTTAATCAAAAGAGCAAGACGACGTAAGATGGAAGGGATGTAATTTCCGGAAAACGAAGTGTCTAAGGAAGATAATGCCCGAGGGACTATTACCCGGGGTGAGTGGTGTCCAGGGTTCGTACGATGGGGGTCGTACGGCCCCAGACGAACCCTCATACCTTGGGGTATTTAAAAATTTGACATTTACCTTTTTCAGGCCAAAAGTTGCATGAATAAATGCCACTTTGCAGGCTGTCTTATTGACCTCGAAACCAAGCAAGAAATATTTCGATCATATTATAGCATGAAGGATTTTGGATTACAAAGGACTTACTTAGCAAGTCTGTTAGACCTTAAAGACAAATCGGAATGTTCCTCAAGGAAAGACAGCAAACATAAGTGAGAAAATCGTTTCGTAGTAAAATTACCTAATTTAATTAATAAAACCAAATACTAATAAAAACGCATGCATTTTTCCAGCTATTTCATCAATGTAAAAGGACGACGAAAGCAATGTTGTAGAGAAACCTTCCTGAATACGTTTCAGATTAATATTAGCGTAGTTAATAACTTACTAAAGAAGATTAAAAAAGGGGAAAAAATAATTACTGATGCTCGAGGGAAGGGTCCAAATCCCCACTGCACTCCTGAATATGTGGCCATCATGATGCGAGATCATATCCACAGTTTCCCCAAATATGATGTTCACTACTCACGGAAATTCTATGGGGACAAGTACCTCAGCTCTGACCTTAACGTTTCAAAAATGTTCAATCTTTTTAAGGAAAAGTTCCCGGACATAGAAAATGTTGGAGGAAAACTAATGAAGTATAAAGCAGTTTTGAGGAAGACGGGATTGAAAATAGGGCAGCCAAGAACCGACACCTGTAAAACGTGTGATAAGCTCAATTCTGAACTAATGCATGCCAGTCCGGCTGAAAGACAACAGGTCGAGGACAATTTGACCAGTCATCATTTAACTGCGGATGTAGCGTATAAGCATTTGTATCAAGATATCTCTAGGAGTAAGATTGACAAGGAATATGTTGTAATTTGTGGGGATTTGCAACAGGTAATTTGTTTTTAATTAGGGTTTTACCTGACATTCAGGTTTTATTTGGCCGCCAAACGGAATTTCTCTCATAATGCTGTACACTGTAGATTGCTTTAAGGTGTCATACCCGTACAAGCAGGGTTGGCTATCCCGTGTTTATTGGGTCGTGGCTTTTAGGGGACTTTAAAGTTGGCACTTATAGGCTTTCAATTCAACTCTAAGCTTTGATAATCAAAATTTCTATAAATGACCTTCGATCTTTTTTATCCATTAAAACACGTCATATTTTGCATCTTACCCTCAAAAATATTAAAGTTAAGAGTTGCATTGGCTTCTGCTTGCTTTTTATAACATAACGGTTTGTTAAAAAATCCGTATATATAGAAATCCTAAAAAGATCTCAAGGGTTCGGGTTTATTTCAATTGAAACCTATGGTTTGTTGTACTCTTATTGTGCTATGAGGGGAGTTGCTTACCGTATTTCCCGGTATAGAACAACCGGGGGAGTTATTGTTTCAACCCTCCAAAAAAGGGGGGGGTTATATTCCGGGGAGGGGGGTTATTTCGGGGGGAGTTAATATTTCAAATATATTTTTTTTCAAATGTACTAAAAAAAACTTGCATTTTTTAAACAAAACTCACGAAATTATTTACATTGCAATAAAAAAAACTATAGATAAAAAAATTTTAATGGTTTTTTTTGTCTTACTCGTCATTTGCAAAATAATTCGCTTAAAACACTGTTGAAAGAA
>JAQGBU010002005.1:0-10765 GCA_034698605.1 Isotoma decorata | reverse complement strand
ATCGAGCTACTTCAAAAGCAGGAAAGCGAGCGCAGCGAGCTTTCCTGCTTTTGAAGTGGCTCGATACTTATCATCATGCATACTTGTATTTTGCCAAATCAGGAATGGAGTTCGAAGATGGGGAATGTGGGTGAAGTTGTTGACCCGTGGGGGGGGGGGGTCAACAACTTGACCATCAAGAACAACAATGTAAATTTACGTTGATTTTGAAAATCATTTTATAAAGCAGAAATTTGGCATGCAGGCTATGTAAAGCTTTAGTAAATAGAATCTGAAGCCAAATTAAATATTTTGTTGATTTCGATGACCCAACAGGGTGATCCCCACTGATTTTTGAAAGTCATGATGGATAGCTTAAAGGCACGGGGGTTACAAATGCCAATGGTATGCACAATTTGAATCCAGATTTCAGAATAAACCCTTAGCTCGGGCTAACTCTAGTGGCACAGGAAAGTTATTTTATACTCTCTCTCTTTCTACACTGAGCGTCTCTCAGTAGAATGTACCAAGTGCTTTTAGGAACACTATTCTCTTATTTTTAATACCATCCACAAACTTAGCCTGTAAATTAAAATGTTCAACTGTTTACCCATTTTCATTGTGTTTTAAATAAAGTTAAAAGTGTTCTGTTTCGTTTTACATACAATTTAATCCAACTGAAGTCAGAAGCTTTTGATTACGACAAAACCAATATTTCTGTAACTTATTTGCTATGAGTATCTATAATATTCCTTTGTTGAATGGAGAAAAAACTCGTCGGATACGTGTTTTTGGCAAGGAAATTCGTCTCGTAAACCTTGCAATGAAAGCAATAATGAAGAGTTTGAAGAGTAGTTTTACTCCTTCAACTGAAGAAGAACTACAATTAACAAAGTTAAATGAGAATACAACTGTTTCTACCTCACTTAAACTGCCACCCTGTTTATCTCAACGATTTTTTAACTTGTTGGTTGTCAATGGTGACACAATGGGAACAAATGATGCGTTCAATAGGTTAATTGTTGAACTTTTCAAGGTCATTTTTGTTTTTATTTGCCTGGCTTAAATATATTTTGGGGGAAATCATTGTAATTATCAAACCTGGAATACATATTCACTATCAATATTTAAATTAATTTTCAGGATTCGTCGAAAATGTCCTTATGGAAGATCTGTATTGATGAAAATAATTTTCAGGGTTCGTAGTCAATGGTCTTATGGAAGATCTGTATTGATGAAAGCATTTCATTTTCGGTATCTATTAGTACTGAAACGCTATTGGTATTGTTAGATAAACATAAGATTACTTGTTTGGAGATAAAGAAAGAAGGATTCGACCTCAACCCAAAACTCTGGTCGGTCATCTCTTCTTCGCCACATCTCAAGCATCTTTGGCTACGCCAACTTCCAGGGGTGTTGAACTGTCCAAATTTAGAATCACTGACAATTGATAGACAACTTTCCCAAGATTCAAATAACAAAAAAACTATTCCTCTGGCAGATTGTTTGAAACCTGCTTTCCAAAACCTCTACAGTCTAAAAATATTACATTTTACTACCGACGACTTTGATTTGATGAAGCTGAAATCCTCTGAACTGGAATTTTTGAATTTGCGTGTACAAGAGTGTGATGACCAGTCTAAGTTTCAACTAATTACTGACATCTCTCAGTATAAGCAACTAAAGTAAATTTTAAAATCATTCACAAATAAATTCAAATCACTAGTTTAGTGTTTAGTTAAATAGTTTTTCCGTCCGTACTTGCACACTTTAAATAAGCTAACTTCGACAAATAGTACGCATGAGTTACTTTGGTCATTTTATGCTACGTTACCATCCACGTATTCATGTATTTAAGTAATGTAATAAAAAATGAGCCACCCTATCCCAAATCCCTGAGGTCTGTTAATTTTTACTTCCGTTACTTCTGTATGTTATGGAAGTGATATAACTATCATAGACTTAAAATTTTATTTATTTACGAAATGTATGCCTCCAATGGTCCAACTGCACCCTAATATCTTACACAGTTGAATTGATTACGTTTTTATTTGCTTATCTTTAGTTAATGCGCTTTGTGACTTACACGGAATCAAGTTAACTAGTATCTTCTTTTTTTCAGGTCATTAATGCTTGACTTTGTTGGAAAAAATTACACCAACTCGGAAAAGCTGCTGATGAAAGTAAAAGAATCGATGCGTAACTTAATTGAGCTTTGGATTCATGGAGAGATTCAAATGGATAGGGAAGGCCATAATCACCGTATTGTGCAATACTTTGATCGTGAGACAGGAGAATTTGTATCAGAATGTACGTCATCCCTATATATATGTAATTGTAAAGATGTCTGTTATAGATTTTAAGAGAAGCGTAGGTAAGATCGTTCTAACTTACGTCAACCAACTCCATAGTTGTATAAAAATTTAATTTTGATCAACAAATAAGTCTTAATCGATCGTATTAAAGTTTCAGGTTTTACTATTTGATAACTTTAAGCAGTTAGACAGCCTGTAGTTATTGCTGTCGTTATATGTTATCAAAATATCATGCAGATTTTTACAACAACCCGTATGTGTCAGCAATAAACTGTAAGGGAAATCCATATACTTCAGTAATATGCTTAACTTAATTTCTTTTATGGTTGTTCAGTTTGTTAATCCAGTTTTCATTTTAAATACAGCTATAAGTTAAATTCATTTATGAACAGTAAAAATCCATTATATTATGTACAATATGCTTCCCCATAATATACAATTGCAGAATATTATTTCTTTAATGGATTGGAACAATCCTATTCCGACAATGCAATGGGTTGGGAGATTTTCTGCTTTTACAATCTGAACTTAGGTAGTTTGTATGTCCGTACCATACGGGGTATTGGATTCCCTTGTAACTTGTAAGTATAAAAAGTTACCTTTTAGTATACACTACCTGTATGGCCGGGTCTATCATTAATACCGAAACGTTTGCATCTTTTTCTGGATAGCTGCTTCCTTCCTTTGAAAAAATGAAAACCCAAAATGCGTTTCTTTGCACTAACATCATACATTTTTGTCATGATTAAGTTACAAGTGACGTAGACCATAAAAAATTAATATGTAAAAATAAAGAAACCAGAGAGCCTGGATCTACAAGAAATTTTTGTATTTTAACAAAATAAATTGTTGATTTTTTTTAGATAAAATGTTGTTTGGTTTTTGCTTTGAAATTATAAGTTTGTTTGCCCGGAATAGAGCCACACCGTTTTGAAAGGGTTAAAAAAAACTTCTCATGGGGTTGTAAATCGAGTTTTACGGTAGTTGTATTTACTGCTTTGGGCAAGATTACAGACTACATGCATAGCTAAATAAGCCTTACCATTTTATTAATATAGCACTACTTATAAAAGAGTTAAAGATTAGCCAAAACCTATAGGTACTTCTACCCGAATCTACTCTACTTTTTTACTACTGGACATTATAGGAAAACAAGAAAGGGGAATGACTAAAAACTTTCCTGTGCAACTTGATTTAGCCCGAGCCTAGGCATAAAGTTTTTTATTTCCTTATTGGTCACGAAAAATAAATACTTGCTTTAAAGGAGAACGCACTATTCCTATTGGAAATGGCTTTCAGTCAGATTTTCACAAAATTTTAATATGTTATGCTACTAAGCACGGAGAACAACTTCTTTCATTGACACGAAGCCATCTGACCTCAAGGTCAGGCACAATTAAGGTCACGAAGGGTCAAATGACATTCCCTTATGACCCCCAACAATATATACATCAATCGAAAGGCCTTGATGCGTGAAACAAGAAAATATATTGTACTTGACCTCTGTGACCTTAGGGTCAAAAGTTAGGTCATCTTGAAGAAATGTTAAAAAAAGATGACCCTTGACCTATGTCAAACGGCATACCATTTGAAAGGTCTAGATAAGGTGAGTTCAGAAATATATCATACATGGCCTGTGTGACCTAAGGATCAATAGTTAGGTCAGGTTAAGAATGTTAAGAAAAAATGTCTCTTGGCCTATAACTTTGGATCTAAGCCCTAGGCTCGGGCTAAAAATGTGTAATTATAATAAGAATAGAAACTATATTACAGATGCAACATACCAAGGGAAGGGCTTATACTGTTGCTTTACTTGTAAAGATTTACGAAGATATCATAACAAACAAAAAATTGTTTCAAGCATCTGTATTATGAGTTAAATCCAACCTTGGGAACATGTGCATGTATTCTGACAAGCTTCGGAGCATTCCATTTCTATTACTTAAAAAATCTGGCATGGTGGTGTCTGGTTGTATTACATTATCATGAGAGATAACAGTGGAAAGAAACGTAATCATTTAAACGGAGACTTTTAGTGAACTTCTAAAGCATGGGATTCAGAAAATCTATAATTATAAAAAGCATTTGGACTCTCTCTCTATCTCTCTATCTGTCCAGCCTTCTACTTTTGACCCGAAAAACGTAGAGATACGCAACGTATACCATTCGAATGGAAATAAGTTCCACTTAACAGAATTAGATATTTCGAAACTCCAACTTGACTTCCAGAGCGGTCACAGGTCAAAGTTTAAAAAACTCTTTAAAAAATGTCACTTGAACCTATCGTTTGCTGCACCAGTCGATTCGTCTTGACAAGACAGATCGATTTGGTACCAACAGTTTTGATCTATGACCTTTGGGTCAAAAGTTATAGACCGAGCGCTAATGTCAAAACAATCACCACAACCTCATTTATGCACAACACACAATACAATGTACACTTCTCTCTCTCTACTACTACTACCACTGTACTGCACTGGCACAGTGGCGTGTAATTAAGAGGTCAGAGGTTAATGCAGTTCTTGGAAGATAATAGTGAGAGATAAAGAGAATGATAGTCGTTATAATATGAATGAGTACAGAGTAGAGCATGCATTGGCTAGATGATTTACCTGATAGAAGGAAGACTCATATCATAAATGCAAAAATGGGGTGGTGGCTGTGGTTGTTTTGAGAGGGGTGTTGTGAAACTTGCGACCTCTGACCTCTTATATTGCCAGGCGTAAGACTGGCTTATAAATACTTGTACTAAAATAATATAATAACAGCTGTATAATATCAGTTTTGTGAAATCAAATTAATAATAATTCAAAATAACAATCAAAGCCAGAAGTTATTTTATTTTTAAACGATTCAAAAATATTTACGCTTACGACAAAAATAAATATGTCCAAAGTACACAAAATGAAAGTTAAAATTAAACAATTAATTTTACAACGTGATATTTGTAAAAAGAAATTTACCAGTAGAGAAGGTTACAATGGACACATGAAATACATTCATTCAGACGGACCACTTTATTCTTGTAGCATTTGCTCGAAATCTTTCAATCGCGAATCAACATGTCAAAAACATTATGTAACTCATTACGAAGATATTCGACTTTATTCTTGTAAAATATGCAAAATCACTTTCAAGACTTCTAGCTACTTAAACAAACACAAAAAAAGGCACACGGAAACTCGGATTAGTTGTGAAATTTGTTCAAAATCGTATAAGACAAAAGATGATTTAAGAGAGCATATTCAAACGCATACTGACAGTAAGAACTTCATTTGCGACCTTTGTCAACACGCTTTCAAGACTCCAAAGGGATTACGAGATCATAAAAGAAGAACTCACTCGGAGAAACTTATTGATTGCGAAATTTGTTCAAAATCTTTTAAAACCAAATCGAACTTGAAGTCGCACCTGAAAAGACATTCTGACATTCGAAACTTTAGTTGTGACATTTGCCAAACATCTTTCAAAACAGCAGATGCGCTCAAATGCCACAGTGTAACCCACTCTACTGAAAGACCATTTAAATGTTCCGGTTGTACTATGACGTTTAAAAGTAAATCGAGTCTTAATCTTCATACTAACAAGGGACATCCACGTACTGTCAAGCCCCTATTTGGACCATTGGTTCGTAATTCGATAGTTCTCAATTAGTTCATAAATATTCACTTCAGAACTATACTTGCAAATTGAGTTTCAAGAGAAATATTTGGAGCCGAAGGGGTCAGTTGCTATGATGTAGTTAGTAGTTAGCAACAATAGTATATATATAATTTGCGTACATAACTGTACATTGACTAAGGGGTTTAAAAAAAGTAAGGTTACTTATAATTTTCATAATTTTTTAATTTCTGGAACAGTGTTTATGAAAACAGTAATTAACAAAAAAGGTTATAAAAGCATAAGACATTGATTTTTACATGGTTAGCCTACTTTTCCTGGAATTTGACCTGAAGACCTAGTACACCGATTCAAAAAACAAAAATTGCATCCTAGGCTAAATTTTATGGTGCAAATACTAACTACTATCCCTTACTTTTCCCCAAAAGTTTTCTACGTAATTTGCACCCTGAAAAAACATGATAAACGCCCATGAGTGAGCATAGTTTAAGGTTTTTTGCACCTTCGCTTTAGGAAAAAATTCTGTTAATTTATAAATATCGGAAGAAAATTCTCTTAATATTACCTCAAACTCTCCTGTGCACTTGATTTAGCCCATTTGTTTGTTTGTTTCAGCTTCATTGTCTTTCCGATTGATTACAAATAAGAATGTTGTTCCACCAGACCCATTTTTAATTAAGCAACTTGATATTAAATTATTAAATAAATTAAGTTAATTAGAAGTACACAACAAATTTTCCCTTCGTTGTGTAATACTACTATTTCAAGTTCAATTCGCTCACTGCATAATGCCCATGTCAGCGTCTATTCCGAAATTCGGCTTAAAACTTCATGTACCTTTGCTATTTTTTAGCCCTCGTGCCAAATTTCAGATTTATACGTTGACTTTGACTTTCCCCCATCAGTTTTGAAAAACTGATGGGGGAAACCCTGTGCGGTCATTTAATATTATACAAAATATTGTGTCAACATGAACAGACAGGCAGGTTTTCTCATTTAAAGTGACTGCACTACTTAATAAATCGTCTTAATAATCGTTAAATGTTATTATAAATCACAAAAATTCATGTTTAATGCATAAGGGGTGCTGGTATACTGAAGCATATAGTGGAGTAATCATTTCAAAATTTTCACAGAATGATAATAATGATTTAAAAACTATATGTCAGAAAACCATTTGAAAAGGTCATGTAATTAAAAAACAAGAATCTTAAACATCTATCACATCAAACTGTTGTTAACTACATCATAGCAACTGACCCATTCGGGTCCAAATATTTCTCTTGAAACTCAATTTGCAACTATAGTTCCATTGCGAATATTTATTAACAAACTGAGAAGTATCGAATTTTTTACGAATAGTTGAAATAGGGGCTTGACAGTGCGTGGATGTTCCTCGTAAGATTGTTCATTCAACATTAGCATGCCCTTCTTGTGTGTGCGAAATTTGTGGTAAAGTTTTTAAAGCAATGAGGCTTTTGAAAAAACACCTTAATCGTATCCACAAACATGGAGAATCGTCAAAAGAAGTTCAATGTAATTTATGCTCAAAATGGTACGCTTCGGAAGAAAGCATTAAAATACACATGAAATATGTACATTCCGAAATTGAACTTCATTCTTGTGAGAAATGTGACAAGTCTTTCAGCAGAATGCAAGAACTTAAAATTCACTGCATACGGATTCATTCGGAACTTCGGAATTTCTCATGTGATGAATGTGGAAAAACATTCAAGATTGCAAAAGATGTTAAAACTCATAAGAAGAAAATTCATTCACTCGATCGACCGTATTTTCAATGTCCAATTTGTCCAAAAAGATTGACATCTAAATACCACCTTAACACGCATATTCAAGGTTTACATACGGATGATAAGCCGTACATATGTGAAATATGTGAGAAAGGCTTCAAATACAGCAGCCTTTTGAAAAGACATAAAAATCTTATGCATGGGATCCCCAACCCCAATGGTAAAAGTAGTAAAAAGCCCAAAGAAAGGGATAACTTTTTATTTGAGTGTAAAATTTGTTTAAAAAAATTTAAATTCAAAAGCAACCTTACGAAACACTCTCTTTGGCATATTCCAGAGAATGAAAGGGCATTTGAATGTGAAACTTGTGGATATAAGTTTGTCTCCGAGTTTGATAAACGGAGACATAAAATAGTTCACTCCAACGTGAAGCCTTTTGAATGTAAATTGTGCCCTAAAAGATTTAAGAGTGACGAACGCCGTAAATTACATCTAAGAGCTCACACAGGAGAGAAAGCATTTAAATGCAAATTTTGCCATTTCCGCACCAATTATTACAGCAATAAGGTTGTACACGAAAAATTACATGACAATTGGAATCCTATTCTTTCTAAAAAATGTGAAATTTGTTTAAACATGTACAAAAATGAACGCACATTACGTCGGCATGTTAGATTAATTCATGAAAACCCAAATGTCTACATTTGCTATTTTTGCAAATCCAATATAAAGAGTCTCAGTGAGTTCACAATACATCTGAGAAGGCACACGGGGGAAAAGCCCTTTAAGTGCCCATGGTGCGAATTTCGTTCCTGTACGAACAATTTTTTAGAACATATTACAAGACATCATACTAAAGAGAAGCATTATTGGTGTTACTTTTGTAAAAAGGATTTTCATGGGATGAGCGATCTTAAAGCCCACTTAAGAATTCATACATTAGAAAAGTGTGTACGTTGCACGAGATGTTCCTTGAGGTTTAGCTATTATTCCACGATGCATTACCATCGTGTAAAAGACTGTCCTCGGTTAAAAGTAAATATTAAAAAATGAATTAAGCAGATTCAATAACATTGGATGGACACATAAAGTAGATTTTATTAAAATAAAACTGGAAAGCTGTGCAAATGAGATGAAATAACATGAGCTACCAAGGACCAAGCTAGGTCAGTTGCTTTCTTGAGTGCCCATTGCAGTTAAAAGACAATTTAGAAACTCTATATTACTCATAAAGTAGATCCGTTACCTAAGATTATGAATCGGTGAAAGTAAAAAAAAACATTACGAGGATCCATACAATAGAGAAACATTTCTCGTGTTATTTTTGCAATAAGAATTATTCGTCAGAAGCAGGGGTGAAAACCCATATTCATAGCCATACTTTAGAAAAATCGTTTTATTGTACAGAATGTTATTTAAGATTTAGCAACGGTTCTAAATTGAGGCATCATTATTCAAAAGACTGTTCGAATCGAAAATGTTAATTGGTCAATATTTTATGTAATCATATGTAATTTGTCAATAAATAATTAATGTTAAAGAAAATAACGTGGTATATTTTTATGGAAGTTAACCCTTGTTCAGTAACTTTTTAGAAAGCACGTGCAATCCATTCGTTCACAAACAAGTAGTAATGTTTATTGTAAAAAGGATCAGTTAATGCTATCTAACTCTAGAACTAGGACATTAGAATGATCTAGTTTTATTGTAGAATTGAAATGTAAAGTGGGGTTGAATAACTAATTTAATGTTTAAAATTAAAACCCCCTTAAGGTCCGTGGTTTTGAGTTCCTATATTGTTTGTCTTATTTTTCATAGTTTTTAGATAACCAAGTTTTGTAAATAGTTTTTAAGGTATGGGAATATGAGATATTTTTAAATGATAATACTTTAATTACATGTAACAAAGAGGAAGGAGAAATACATTTTTTAATAATCTGTACAAAATATTTATAGAATGAAATCTAGTAAAAGCTTTGGGTCCAGTTCATCATCTTTATTACATAATATTCATTATGTTCATATCGGGATTCATAACATGTCAGTGCAGTGTAACAAAAAATTTATTGATGTTTATGAATTAAATAACAATTTATAAATACAAGAAATCATGTAGATGTTGTGTTTGTATTGAGTAAATATAATAATTTGAATTTAATTTACTATAAATACGATCGTCTTGCAAAACTGAAATAGTATATTAAGGAAAGTCCTTAGTTAACTACACTTTTTCCGGTTGAATTGTCTTGTATACTTTTATTGTTTTAAAGGTTTCTGCATAAGCAAAGTAACAGCCATATGGGTTTTATTATTAGTTTTGTTAAAACGTTTACTTATCTATATGTTTTACTAATCTTAAGTTTATATTATTTTGTGAGTATGATGTTCTAGTTTTTCACATCATTTGTTGTTTATTGTTAGAAGTAATATTATAAGTGTATCAAAGCTAATACTAAAATGGCTGTTTATTGACATCAACTCAAAACAATAAAAAATCTCGCTTATTAAATTAAAACCACTTACTATTTTTTTTACTTCTTTTTCGTACACTTATTTCCGTTCAGTATTTCATAAAATATGAACGCATTAGCTAATATATAAGTAACCAAAGAATTAGTTTGATTTACCTGCTTTGGGGAAGATACAGACTACAAGCAAAATAGCTAAATAAGTCTTACCATTTCATTCTAGTATTTATAATACAGAGTAAGAGATTCAGTGAAGGTCAAATCAAGGCAAAACCTACTTCTACCCGAATCTACTCTACTTCTTATCTAATGGAATTTCTAGAAAAACAAGAAAGGCAATGACTAGTATCATATTATTAAACTTCCCAGTGCAACTTGATTTAGCCCGAGCCTAAGCGTAGACTTTTATTTCATAATAAGTCACAAAAAATGAAATTTGGATTCAGATTTCAAGTTTGCTATTTGTAGCCCCCATGCCAAATTTCAGATTGCTAAGTTGAATTTCCAAAATCCGTGGGGGTCAACCTGTTGGGTCATTCGAACCACCGATAAATGAAATTTGGGTTAAGATTTCATTTAGATTTGCTATTTGTAGCCCCCATGCCAAATTTCAGCTTCCTAAGTTGAATTT
>JAQGBU010002004.1:0-10774 GCA_034698605.1 Isotoma decorata | reverse complement strand
ATTCTGTTTGCTTAGTTTTAA
Source organism: Isotoma decorata (assembly GCA_034698605.1). NCBI lineage: Eukaryota > Metazoa > Arthropoda > Collembola > Entomobryomorpha > Isotomidae > Isotoma > Isotoma decorata. Next base: position 10,753 of record JAQGBU010002004.1, on the reverse strand, counting down.
GAATTTTTATTTGAATGAGATTGAAATAGAATTTTCGTGACACGCCTGAAGCTCATATACTGATGGAAGAATATTATGTATTGCTTTTGTGTTATTTATTCAGCATTACATATTTTTTTTTGTAAAATCGTGACAGCCGAAATTGTTAGACCCTTGTGGCTTAGTGTCGGATAGTTTTTGTATGATGTGTTTAAAATTTAAAATGTCATTCTCATTCCAGAAGCGTTGTGACAAAACAGTACTCAGAGTAGTTTAGTCAATTTGAAGAAAGAGAGGTTTTCTTGTGTAAAAGGCTTTCTTATCTCTAGATTACAAATAAATCCGAATTAGAGTGTTTACTAGGCTATTTGGAAACGAGAGAATTAATATTACTATTGCATAGTTCCTGAGTCACATAATTCATAAGGTCAGATTTAATTCCACGCATCTAACAGTCATCAGTACTTTTCTTTTTAATTGATACAAAGTCGGGTAGATTCTCGTCCCTCAACATTAAACAGGAGCTATTTTACACTTTACACATAACAATCGTTATTGGAGACAAATGTACATCATACTCGTAAGGTTAATTTCGGCACCGGAAATCATTCTAGCTCAGGCTGGACAGTTTCATGCGCACATTGAACCACTTAACCTAACCAAACTTTTTCAAACTAAAGAAACATTTGTATCTTTGAGCTGCCTTGGTCATTTTATGCGACGTTGACTTGACGCTCACAATAAGGTACTACCTTATTTCATAATAATCTCCTGGGCAACTAACTTAATTTAGCCCGAGCCAGGTATTATGCATGTAGTAGGTGTATTTGCAGCACTAATGCAAAATTGCACCTTACTGTCACGACCACACGACCAGTGGGTTCATTCAAATCACAAAACAAAATGAGTTTGGCTACAAATTTCTTGTGTAGCTGCTATTTGTAACCTTTATGCCAAATTTCAGCGTTCTATGACCATTTTCGAAAAAGGGCGTAAATTACATGACCAGTAAGGGTTTTGGCCACCCCACGGGCCATCAACTTGACCCGCCCCGCCCTGCCCATCTTCGATTTCGGTTTCTGATTTGGCTAAAAACAAGCGTGGTCAAAATTTCATCCAAATCGGTTAAAGAATTCTTGAGTTATCGTTAGACAGACGGACGGACATACCGGGCTCATAAGCCCTAGGCAGGGGCTAAAAACTATCACCTCTCGTTATCTTAAGTCAGACCTAGTGCAAGTGAAACAGTCGAGTGGTTAGAGCGTTGCATCTCTCGCCATATCGAATAGATGATCGATTCCTGCAGGTATTGTTTTTTTTCAAATTGATGTCAACTTAGTTTGGTTATCAATCCCAACTAATTTGGGTAAAGATGTTAATGTACATAGTTGTTTTTCCTTTACCTCTGAGTTTGATTTGACTAATAAACTGGTCAGTATCTTTCCTGACTAGGGCAGAAGATAACATTCCTTGGCTAATTCCTTAGTCAAATCACTTTTATCATGCCTTTGCTTCTAGCCTCCTTGAATATTATATTACCTATTCACCTTGCAACGAAACGCCCCGTCTGACGGGAAGTGTTATAGTAATTGTCTTTTTTTCCTTTTTTAATAAAATTGTAATCAACCAGGCATATTTATTTGAATCTACAGTAAATAAATATGCATAGCATCAAAGGACCTCAATTCTTCAATAACCTTTCAAAATCACCCAATGTGAAATTCTTTGATGTCTCTTCGAATCGGGCAATCTTGTTTCCATTTTGGCGATCGTGTTCTTCGGGATTCATAACTGAAACAATGTGCGTTCCTTTTTCGAAACTAAATAGACTGAAATTCACGTCGATGTACAGATCTAGGGTTCCATTCATCAAAAAGTTCCGAGATAGGAGTGAAACTGGGCCAAAATAAATACAATTTTAACATTTGGTACTGTATTTTGATAAAAAATTTAAATGAGTTGTCAATTTATTTTGCTTTGGCTTAAGTGTCCTGTTTTAGCCAGTGACCTTTCACCCGATGACTCCCGTCCACTTGGACTGTACATACTGCTTTTTTTATACTTGATCCCTGTGGGGTGGGGGTATTATAGGCATAGGTACATTACATACTTTATCGTGTTTGTTTCTTTTTAAACGATTACAAATTTGACTTATAAGATTTGTGACAACACAATGTAAATGTTTCATGTCATTTCTGTAAATGTATAAACAACCTAACTTATTCAAATCTGGGACTGAAAAATGGGCTAATTTTAAGAAGCTATGAAACCATAACTTGAATTATTTTGCATTTTTTAACAAATGTCAGTCCTTGTAAATGAATCCTATTGCATACACGCTCATCACGGAAAAAGCTATAAAAACGGAAAATTTAAAAACTACAGATATATAGAAATCCAATCCTCTTGCGAAAACCATATGCAATGCAGATCGTCATACTGAAGCATAATACTTTGATTTTTGTTATATGCCGAACACTTAAAGGGGTGCACTTTTAAAAATTGAAGGTGTTCTTTTTGTGTTGCATTGTCGATTCCTTTTAACCCTCTTAATTAGGAAACGATCGAAATCAAAATGGAAAGTGCGATTATTTTACGACCTTTTTGCGATAATTATTTGTAAATCTCATACTCTCTTATTAATAATAGTAAGTATTCAACAGACTATTTTGGCAATATAGGCTGGGCTATTACAGTTAAAGCATTATCAGTTGCAAGGCTTATTGAATACACTTTGTAGAAATAAAATAAAACAAGATACAGTAAAATTCCAAATAAAATCCTGCCGAATGAAACAAGTCCGCTCACATAATGCAGAATTGAAATTAATTTACCCTCCTCCCCTCTGAAATAAATAAGTATTCATATCTAAGATAAAGTTTTTAATAATCTCATTAAGATTTAAAAATGATTTGATAAGCGAAAACATAAACATGCAACATAAAAATAAATCGAAAGAAACTCTCCAATTATCATCAGATTCGTAAAACAGTATTCTTGTTCGAACGAAGGATCATTACATATTACTGCACATATTTTGAAACGGCCAGTTGTTCTTCTTTTGGTAGAAAGAGGTTCATAGGTTAAAAGATTTGCTACCTTCACCGTATTAATTAGAGTTTTACGGTACTTCTCACAGAAACTGAAAATATTATGGCATTGATAAATTGGCCAATAATTTAATTAGCAATGGATTCGACAAATTTGTATAAGATTTATAAGTCTTTTGTTTAATCCGCATGAAATTTACAGATAGCCCGTGGGTTATTAAAATGGGCTTTAGATTATGTTCTGTCATAAATTAAGTTCCTTTGGAATTTATTAAAAGAGACTTATTCTAATGCAGGTCTGCTATTGCGGTTGGGTGGGGTCTCCCATGGGCCGAACTTTACTTCACCACTATTTGACCTGTCACAATTTTCCAGTACTTTCTTTAAAACAGAGGGTACTTGATTACACACAAGAGAGGCAAAGTACCATCATGTGAATTGAAATTACATTTAAATTATCTTTTTAATCTTTTATGGAAATTTGAAATTTTGTCAACATGAGTAGTGCATAGCACCATTGCATAAACGTCAATTTGAAATTGAATAGAGAATCCAGTAGGGGTGCGAATTCGTTTTTGGTAAGTTATGTTACGACACGAGTTATGAGGGCCAAAGTCGTTGATGACCCTTGATGGCGATGAAATTACCTGTGTAATAAAACCTTGCTCGGGCCAGGTGGAGATTCTCGACACAAAATTTTTCAATAAACTTAAACTCAAGATCATGCGGACATCGAAATTTAAAAAAAAATTAAGTATTTGTAGAGCGTGTTCTGTACGAGGGCGTTTAATCCTTGGAGTTTAAGAAGCCCTTTTTGAAATCACCTTCATTTGTTAGAAGAGGTCAAAGAAAAGACAAAAGAGTCAAATTATTTTTAGCAAGCAAGCAAACAACTGTCTATAATATGCGTCATAGTATCATCTCATTTCTCATTTTATTTTCATACGATAATAATAAATGATTTTGGCTGGAGTAACTACCTATATAAAATCCTTAGGCAGACTTTAACATAATTTGATAGACGATTCGGTAAAAGTAATCAAGAACAATAATAACACTAACAATAACAATCGTAGATAAGGTAACCAACTCTCTTGATTTATTTAGTGGTATGTTCCGGAATGCTGAATCTATCCCGATGTCCCGGATCAAGCCTTCTAAAGATGTGTATTTAAAATAGATTATGATTCTGTAATACTTTTATTGCCTTCTTTTATTTTTTGACATTTTTGATATAAAATATCAAATCCTTAAATTTAAGCAAGTGCTTTTAATATTTCTTCGTGTTTTAATCAAAAAAGTTTTTTAAATTCAAATTACAATCTATTCCTTCCTAATTGGATTTCTTAGAATTAGAATTAAAACTACAAAAAATGTTTTAAACTATTCCAAAGCAGTTTGAAGCAAAGGATTACGTGGGACTACAAGTTTTCGGTTTTTTTTCATTCCTAATTATGGTCACTCTAACTCCAGATAACTTTCATGACCAAGACCCAATTTAATTATGGATTAAAATGAGAAGACAACAACGTAATGAAAAAGTAGACTTCAGAACGAGGATTTAGGTCATTCTGGAGATTTGTTCAGACAGCATGAAAATAAAATCATCCCATCAACAACATTTTCCTAATTATTTTTTTCAATAGGTATAAGCAATAGTAAGGAGTAGTTAAATTACCAAAAGTTAGGTATAATTTAGCTAACTTCCCTAACAAGAAGAAATAAAATTATGCTACCTCTTGAAATTGGTTTTTCTTCCATTTTCCAGAGAAATCAGGCAAAATGAAGACAAATGACAAATGGTTAAATAACATGTCAATTTCTAATTCTACGAGAAAAACAAACATGCAAACATGATAATAATAATATTATTTCAAGTATTGAAATTCAGGAAATACATATACGCACGAGAAGGGGAATTATCTTGTCATTTCTTAACTACCTCCTGTCCCGAATACACTCTTGGATTAATTCTCTCCCGGGGGAAACCTATCCGGGTTACATAAAAACTTTTGACAAAATTCAGATAGAAAAATCCCGTTTAATCCCTAACAGTTTGGAATCTTTTTCCTTTCTTTGGGGTCTTCATCTCACTCTTGAGTACAGTTTTTCAAGAACAACTAAAATCTTTCGTTTTCTTGAAAAACTTTAAGATTTTGTTACAGAAACTTGCCAAGTTTTAGGAAGTTTCCTAATTTACATAATTTTTTGAACAATCATAGACGTCAAAGTCGAAAGAAATGGAATTCTTTGTTGGAAAACGAAATATGGCTATCGCAAAAGTAACTCGGGTGGCTTTTTTGCTGTTGCTGACAATGCAAGTTTATCAAGTCGCAGGTAGGTAGACATTTAATTATTATTACTCTTATAACTGTTGGAAAGTTTATTTTGGAAGAAAGTAAAGCAAAATAGAAATGTGATAATTTAATGATGAATTTTTGAACTTTTACAAAATTTTGTAAGTAATTTACATCAAAATGGTGATTTTAAATAATTTTTTTGAAATTTTCATAGGACTACGGTGTTACGAATGTTCGACAGCGTACAATCAAGATTGTGGTATGAGTCCCCCACCGATGAAGTACTTGAAGCCTTGTCCAAGTAAGAGTACATTTAATGCCTTATTACGCTATTGCAGTCCGCTGTACAGGCTTGGTTGCCCCTAACTTTTAAAGCAGTTTGGTCAGAATATATTTTAGTTCCCTTTAAATCAAAAGCCACCCTGGAATACACTTCAGTTTAGTTTAGGTCTTCATTACCAAATAACTAAAACACTGAAATTACGCTAGTGACTTACAAATTCTGACATACCCACTAACTATCATGTTCCATTTTCAAAAGGGTACACAAACTCTGAAAGGGGTTCTAAAGAAAGTTTTACGTTTAATGGTTTAATACAGTACCGCTTTACCAAGAAGAAAAAAACTTTTTTTGTTGCTATTACTCAAGGAGAATATTATGATTGATTTCTCCATTTCAAATGTTTTAAATAAAAAAAATTACAGTGAAAATGGTACATTTAGAGACATTTCCCTGTTCGAAACTTATGAGCCCCCATGATTTTTGATGGGGCCCTTGTACCTCCAACCCCGATTGTCCTTTATTTCCAAAAAGAATTTCAAAAACTTTTAAAAAATCCATGAATTTGAACTTGCAGTCCCCTTATGCGGTAAACTTTACTCTGAGGAAGACGGAGGCACACGAGTAGAGCGTTTTTGCGGTGGAACTGATTTCCCTAACGGATGCCGAGATACTTCATACCCAGATCGACCTGCTATTGGGTCAAGATACTACCGAGCCATCAACTGCCGCTGCAGTGACTATGATGGTTGCAATTCCGGATTTTCAAACATTATGCAAAAAGCTAACACTTTTGTCCCTCTCGTAGTCCTCCCGATTTTAAGGAGGGTTGTAATTTTCTGAATATGTGTTTGCATCTACCTGTCCATCCTTCATTTCCTGAATACTTATTATTATGATAATGACGAAGATATTGATGATAATAACGATGATGATGACGATTATGAAGAAGAATATTACGAAGATGAAGTTGACCCTGCGAATTCTAGGAAATAGGACAGGAAAGATAGACAGAGGATCAAAAAGATCCTCTATAGATCCCATAGGGATTAGATGCAAAGCAGGATACCTGAAAAAAAAATTGATGATAATTTTCATTAAAATTTTGAAGCTACGTAAGTATTGAATTAAGAGTAGTCTTCTTCTATTATAAGTATCTATACTTTTAATAACTTCAGATTAAATTGAGTCTCTGAAATAAAACTTAACAAAAATTCGAAATTCTAAGCAATCTTTTGTAAATATCCTTTCAATTTTGAAAACGTTTTGAAAATTTCGTAGAACTAAAAATAGTTATAATTAATATCATCATATTTATTATTAAGGTACTTAAGGTAAGGAAACAACGGATCTCGTCCCAAGTAGACAATTTGTAAATGTTCTATTTATACATCGATGTTCAATGTATAGTAAAAAGAACTTGCAAATTTTAGTGTTTTCATTCATTTCCTTAGTAAAGTAGTAAATATAGGCTATTTATATTTATTATTATAAGTAAAGCATAGTCGTAGTTTTAAGGACATCTTGCTACCCACACACTACTAAACTTCATTTTCACCACTTCGTTGGTTTATTGTATACGAATGTGTTTTAGTATGATACGTAGATATGTTTTAGTTTTAAACATATTTACGTTATTTACCTATACTGAGTTAGGAAGAAATGCATCTAAAATCTATAAGTTTAATATAATTAACTCTACCGATTTCTTATATTTAATTTTAGAGCTCCACAGAAAGATCGTGTATTCAGCAACTAATTAAAATTGTAAATAATAAGTTAAATGTAAATAAACAGTAAATAAATCCTTATTACTAAAACATGGAATTATTTTTAAAACGCTTCATTTTATTATTTGTTCAGGTAGTTTCCCTTCTTAGGTATTTAGTACTTTCACATTTTATAAAATTACATCTGTACTACTGTTACACTTCACAATGTAATTATAAAAAGGCAAATTACTTTTCTTACAAACGCACACATACAAACCTTTTCAGAATCAAATCAATCAATATTTCATCACTAAGTGTTCAATCAATCAATAATATAACACCAGAATAAAATCTTTCTCATGATTTATAAAACTCACATTTTACAAGTTTTACCACACAATTTTACTCTAAGTTTACAAAAGTCTTTATTGAAGTAAGTGTTTTTTCTATCTTTGTTTTTTATAATAATACACGGGACATAATGTAATTTGAATTCATGGCATCCATTTTAGGTTCTTAAATTATCTTGTTTTTAACATTATATTATTAAGTAGTTTACTTCACTATCCAAGAGGTTTTTTCTTTGTACGTTTCATAATATGTTTTCTTGTTTTTTTTACAAATAATTGTAGGATTTTTGGTTTGATTTTAAAATTTGAAAAGGTTTATCTTTTCTGAAACCAGTTTAAAATGGCGTAACTGGCAAAAACGTAATTTCAGGAATAGCATGTGTTTCCATTGGGTAAGACTAACTTTTGAAATTGTATTGTCTATTCTTATAATTAACTAATTATAGAATATATATAAGTACCCCCTTGGCTTTACTAAAAGCATTTAACTGCATAGCACACAATGTTTAAGTGTATGACGGAAGTCTTAAAATTATTGAATTAAACTTTTAAAACAAAAATCAAACGTGTCCTTTAAAAACAGACATACACCCAAGTTATTTTACCTTGTAAATATACACACAAAACACATGCATTCCAAAAGAAAGTTAAAATAAGGTTAAATTACTTTGGAGTGTTTTTCTATAGTAAAAAAATATATGTGTATACCCATTTTCTTTTCTGTTTTAAAAAACCTGACGAATTTAAAACCTTAACCTCTCCCGATAGGTTAATACACTAATTGAATACATACAAAACACCAAACCAAAAACATTCAAATACAGACCTATACCTTATGGTAAACATTTTCAAAATTTCAGACTTGACGTTTTAATTTAAAAACAATGTGGCAAAAGTGGAATACAACATTTCTTAATTTAGAAGTACTTGAGCGTTTTTACGCTAGATTGGACACTTGCTAGATTCTACGCTTACGAGGTTTGGCCCTTCCGGACGTTTTCAATTAGAACTTTGCCGGCCGGGTTGACGCCTTTCTTAAAAAGCAAAAAAAAACTAAACCCTACGTCCCCCAAATGCCCTTAGGAGTTATAAAAATCATCAAATATTGTATTCCACCGTCGTTACATTATTTATAGCCTATTCAATCTCCAAAAAATTATAAACAACAAAGCAACTATATATAACTACACTACCAAACTAATCTTTCAAACACACCCTTAATTATTTGTAACCTCACAGGACTAAATACATTACAATTAATAACTTTAAAATTCACAAGTAAATTAAAAGCTACATTTCTAAAATTAGCCAAATGGTAAAAATCAACTAAAAATCTAGGAGTTATAAAATCTAAATAATCTTAGTTTACACTTACAATTAATTGTTTTTAGTATATTCTCTGGTTCGGATTTCGCAGCTAAATACTTTAGTTGTAGTTACTGAATTGCATTTGTTAAAAAAATATTAAAGCGTTCACACTCCTCTTAGAGGGGTTGATGATGTTGTAATACTTCTACTACTTTTGCACATTAAAGAGGTAAGAATCACTGGAACGAGGAAACTCAATATGACTCCAAGGCCACTTGCTGTAATTAAACGTCCTCCTGACGAACCTCCGGAGAAAATTCGGCCTCCTGAAGTTGAAGATTTTGGCACCGTATCTATACAAATAAAAAATGAATTAGTCTTTAACTGAAGATCATTAACTTGCATTGATCTTTAAGTTCGCAATTCAACCACTGTTGTTTTTTCGTAATTGTAACGTCTTCGATATCTCAGTGAGGTAAATTTGGGCTATCTTGTTGCAGTTAAGATGTTAAGATAATTAATTTGATAGTTTTGAGTATTTAAGAGAAGCAAGGAAAGATGACTAGGGCAAAGGGTTATCATACTAGATTGGTTGACTTGGCAATAATATTGAGAGCTTGATAAGACTTTTAAACGTGGTAAGTTATTTTCTCAAATGCACTTTGTCTAATAACTACTGTCAAATAGTTTTCCATGTCGAATGTTTTTTGGCCTAATAATATTTTTTAGGATATTACTATTATACCACTTTTACATTACAGTTTTGTAAAAACTGTAATGCCATTGGAGCGGTTAATCATTAATTAACCCTTTGTTATCAGGGTAAATAAGATGAAGTGTCGTAATACTGACTAAGGTTCAGTTCTGACCTCAAAAAGCTGCTAAAACAACTAAAATACTATCCACACCCTGCATTTGTGCACAGCAGAAAGTTTTGGAGAAAGATTCGGATCAACCAAACGATACAATAAAGAAGGCCAGATCTACAAGGGCTGTGCCAAATGAATCCAGCCTCTTTCCGGAAAAAGGTAACCCATTTTTAGCAAAGGGTTTAATAAAATAACAGCATCTTACCTAATCCTAAAGTATTTGTTAACTGAGAAGAAGGTCTTCTAGAAGAGCAAGTTCTATATGGAAGTTTCGACTTCCTTGGGATAGGATTTTGTACCCCTGGAACGTCCAGGCTTGGACGACTGATTTCTCTTCCATTGAGCAATCTATCAAAGTCTTGCTCGATTCTGTCTGCAACTGGACCTAAAATTTTACAAGTTTTTGAATCATACGAAATTTTCATGAAGTTTCCTTAAGTATGAGTAGTGCTCTCTTATTTCCAGAATTCTGACCAATCATAATATCATACAACTCATACCTCTAAAATGGAAAAGCATTTGGACACATTCTCCACTGTAAACATCTTTGGTTTGTCTGTTATCATAGGTGAGCATCCATTCAGGCACTCCGAGGACTTTACGAACTTCATCGATAAATTCCTCACTGAAATTAAAACATTCAAATTTTACTTTTAATAAGAACTTCAAAACAATATCATCAAGGCATTTTATCTAAAAAAAAAAAAAGGATTTCGAAAAGTTGGTTAAGTTTGGTGACATGCAGATAGGGATATTTAGGTAGTATCGAGCACTTTAGGACGGTACCCTTCCCCCTCACTAAAGGGTGATACTAAACTCCCTGACTATATAATAAACCATGACAAATGGATGTAAAAAAGTATCGTTAGATTATCTTTATGAAATTGAAAACGTTGTGTTGAACG
>JAQGBU010002003.1:0-10775 GCA_034698605.1 Isotoma decorata | reverse complement strand
CCTCTCCTTCATCCTCTGAGACAAGAACCCATTCACGAGAAAAACGCTATCTTTGTGAGGAATGTGGCAAAGGGTTTACTCACAGCTCTAACTTCACAAAACACACAAGAACCCATACAGGGGCAAAACCTTTTGTCTGTACAACATGTGACAAAAGGTTTACTCAGAGCTCTCACTTAACAGAACACACAAGAACCCATACAGGGGCAAAACCCTTTCTCTGTAAAACATGTGACAAAAGGTTTTCTCAGAGCTCAGCCTTAAGCACTCACAAAAAAACCCATACAGGAGAAAAACCCTATGTTTGTAAGACCTGTAGTAAAGGGTTTTCTCGGAACTCAATCTTAACAGAACACACAAGAACCCACACAGGAGCAAAACCCTATGTTTGTACGATATGTAGCACAGGGTTTTCTCGGAGCTCAACCTTAACTAGACACAGAAGAACCCATAGAGAAGACAGAATAGATGAACGTGGCGCAGTAAATGAGTCGAGGGATACGGGTGACACTCAGGTGGCAACTTTCAGTGGTTATCTTGTAAATGCACCTGAGCAAAATACAACTGCTGTAGTGGACCAAATTTCTACTAATTCAGATACTTTAGTTCATGGTGTCCAATCGACTGAAACGGGAGCCCCGAGTGGACAATCCAACGATGCTCAAGATGTCAACAATTCAGAAGAACAAAGGAATTTTGATTTAGAAGAAGATCCAACAGATTTTGATACAGATGGGAACTTATAACAAGATGACTAGGAAAATCATTTATAATTGTGCCTTGCCCTAGTGTTAAACTGCTTTCAACAGCTAATTGCACGTCAACATCTATTTACCCGGCGCTTGGTGCAGAACGGGTTCAAGAAATCTTAAGCTGTTGAACTGAACAATCATTAAATGACTGCAAAGTTTAGCTAAAATAAATACAAAACCATTCAAACTGAAGACTGCTGGAGACTTTTGGGTTGGATTAGAAATAAGTTCGATATAAGTTTTATGGCAAGAAGCGCCAGCGTCGGAATTAAATGTAATCAAAACAAAGTTTCGGTAGAAAATAAACCATCTGGCAAATAGGAGTAGTTTTAGGAAAAGGGATTGTGATGCTGTTATGTTTTATTCGTTTATTCGAGCGAAAGCACCAATATAGGTGTAAATTAGATATATTAAACTATTTTTTTTTAATTTTAATAGTAAAAAAAACTAGCTCTGGTTTTCTAAACCAGATTATTTTTATTAAAAGGTATTTTGTAAATTTTTAAAACTTCGTTTTTGTATTTTAGTTGTTGATTGGGAAATTTGCAAATGAGTTTTATTCAGAAAAATAAACTGTAAATTAAAGAAAAAAAAGTTTCTCTTAAGTTTTTTCTAGATAACGTAATAGTGTTTGCCGGATTGAAACACCCCTCCCCTAAATAACTCCCCGAGCCTACATTTTCTTTGAAATATCAACTCCCCCCTGGAATAATCCCCCTGAAAAAAGTATGCATATCTTACTTTATTGAGTAGGTTTTTAAACTGATTTCTATGCAAATTACTAGTAAAGACAGAAAAAAACTAATCATATTGTAAAGTATGCAAAGTCAGAGTGGATCTATAAATGCATTGCTTAAATGAGAATAAGGTATGTGGGTTATGAACAACTTCAATTCGGTATCGGTGCAAGCTAACTATTTATTTAAATACGTAATCATCATAACCTCAGAGAGGTTTACAAGAAATCATGTGCATAGGGGGTTAGTAAATACAGAAGATCATACTAATAAGACGTGATCATGTTTGCATGTTTGCACTATTTCCATTTTTAATAAATGAAAGTACACTCCCCTTCTTTATCTTCTATGGAAGTACCATTTTCAACACTCATATTCGTGTATTTTATTACATCAATTAGCTCAAGTCCTCTTGAGTTGACCGAGTTATCTTTAGACTGCCTATTTCCAAATTTATCGATTCTGGCATTTAAGTCACCCATTAGTATGCATTGTTGATTTATGGTATCAACTACTGTAAAAAAGATCCTCCTTTTCAAAATTACTGTTAGGTGGTATGTATGCAAAAATTCAATTCAATTTTCAGTCGCTCTCCCTAATTTCGATAGTACAGAACTCTTTACAACCATTGACAATTCTGCAGTTATTCTCAAGCGACTTAAGAATACCAACAATGTAACCCATCGATGGTCTTCCTGTTTCCTTACTTTTAATGCCACATTTATAAATATATTGTATTTGTCTAGAATATTTACATTAAAGCAAGGGCTTATATCATGCCAAATTTCGAAAAAAATACTAGAATTAATTTTTAAAATTTTATTCCTTCTATATTCCATGCCAGTATCTTGTAGTAGTTGAAAATTTGTGTATTTGGTTGTCGAGGCCGGCCATACCGTCATTCTATATCCATTTGTGAAGATGTTCCGCCCTGTAATCCGAATCCGTCTGTACAACCGATGTTGTATTCCGTTGCGTTTCCAGTATGACATTGTAGTCCTTATCGCATGTGTATGTTTTGGTACAATTTATATGTTATTATGACACTCTGACCTCTTAGCAAGAATTTGATGTCCTTTTCAGTTTTTTTGAGTTGCAGGTTTTCAAAGTACTCCTTATACTTTTCTGGTTTCTTGGTCCAAATCGTCGTTGATAAAGATTTTATCTGCTTTCAACTTTTTCCACTCTGTCACTATTTGTAGCTTGTCTCTGTATCGTACAAATTTCAAAAGAATGGGGCGTTGATTTGCATTTGCTGACTTAAATTTTCCTATCCGGTGACAGTAGTCATAATCCAGTTTCTCAAATCCTAGTTTTTTGCCAATTCCTGAATTTTTGCTTCACGGTCTGCCCATGTTTCACGTGGCTCTTCTTTTATTCCTTGGATATTAATATTTTTTCCGATCAATTTGAGGCAAGTTATCAACTATTGTCCATCCTACTGCTTCTACCGTTCTTTTCTAACCAGGGAGGAGATTGAGTCTTACGAGGTTTACCATACAAGGGGTTACGTGCGAAAACCTCTCACGCAATCAAATGGGACACCAATCTCCTCCCTGGGTAGAAAAGAACGGAAGAAGCAGTAGGATGGACAATATGTTCACTAAGTTTTTTACAGTAGTTTCAAGATGATGGAAGCGATTTAAAGTTTCTTGAGTAGGATCTAGCTTTTTTGATATTCGACACTCACTGGCTTTCACTGTTTCTTCTATAAATGACCTTAACGTTTTATCCTCTGACATTGTTACAATTGTTGAGTTTTCTAAGCTATTTAACTCCACTGATAGACTTGTTTTAACTTTTTCGACGAACTCTGGTTAAGGTGATGGAGTACTGTTTAAAGATTCGGAGTCCGAATCAGGATTATGTAAATCTCGGGTTCTTTTGTGTCCACTGGGTGTTTCGTAAACATGGTTACTCATAATATTTTTTTATAACAATTGTGCTTTGTAGAAAAGTTGAAGAATAGACTAAAAATAGTGAAATAGTCTAATGTGAACATGAATGATGAGAGCTAGTAGTTTTAAGATGCTCACTGCCTGAAAGCTAGACTGGAACTACAGAATTAAATGTAAGCAGCAGTAGAAGTAGTTTTCGATCAACTTGGTCGTAGACTTAAGTAAATCATCTGTCACAGACAATAGCCTAGAATATTTCCAGTATTCTTGTTGCGAGGGCTACACCGCACAATTTGGTCTTAAGCCATGAAAATATAATAAAGAAACATATAATGAACCCAACCATTAAATGAAAAGTGCAACCAAAATTAGTAAAATTCCCAACCAACGTATTCAGAATGAGACCCAACGAACTATTGAAAAGTGCAACCAAAACTAATGAAAACTGCAATAATATTTCTATATACGTATTAGTAATTAGGCGTTCTTCATTGTAATACGGTATTACAATGAAGAACGCCTCATCGAGGAATGTTATTCCCCAAGGATATCACAAAAAAGGCAAAATTATTCAGCTTAATTACAAATAATAAAATGTTTAGATCAAGAAAAAATATCCAAATAAGTAATAAATAAAGTCGTTAAATAAGCATGCAATTTTTTGCAGAAAGAAGAACCCATGTTGGAATTAGCATTCTGTATATTTTACATAAATATTTAAGTTGAGTTATCATCAGAAAATGTATTAAATAAGCTTTTTACCACACTAGGTACATACCACAGTAAGCTATCAACGGACGATATATTACACACATTTTCTACAACACTTGATATTTCATTAGATTGGCTCGCAATTATGTACTCTTTAAAGTGAAATTTGAACAAAATAAGACTTCCGCTAGCTGCCAACTTCATTTCTTCTGGAAGCCCTAGCCATAACGTAGAAACTTTGTAACGAAGAGTTTGCTTTCCAAACACTGAATTATAGGAAAATGATGGTTGCCTATAACTATGGCTCCTAGTAGTCCTCACTACAGTTTCTTCAAGGGTAGTTTTGAAAGATCGTTGGAGCTAACGAGAGCCTCATCTTGTTCACACCTTTTAAGGTGTCAAATTGGTACCAATATTTAGCCATTAGCCGTTTTAACTCTGTACATATGATTTCCCTGATAGATTCAAGTGGCAATTTATTATAAATAAATCTAGTACAGCTACGCATCACTCGGTCCAAAGGTCTTTGAACTTCACTAGAAGTTAAAATAATCTAAAACCTCCCCCTCACCTTACCCTAGGGGTGGGGTTTAAGACCTTATCTACCAGTACTATGCCAAATGACGACGACTCCTATCATGTCCGGTAGATAAATAACTTAATACTCAATACTATGTTATGAAATGATAGCTTAGTATGAACTTTGACCTACGATACGTCTTACGTGTGAATGAGGATGAGTACAGCTGCAGTGAAGTAAGAAATGGTTGAGTAATACGCAGTAGTTATAAAGTATTTACTATTTACTTGGGTCGTTAAATATACGGGGTTACTTTTGAATTGAATTGAATTGAATTTGTTTGCATAAGTCAATCGCAGTACAGATACTGAAAACATGACAGTCATGTTTTCAGTATAAGAACATGAGTTATGTTTTTAGGGTTAAGATATAGGTCTAATTAGTACAAAACGAAATTAAAAATTATAATTATAAAAACAGGATTATTTAACGACATAGAACATACAATCTTCAGATGTTGTCGTAGATTGTCGTCAGATGTCAGAGTGTCGCAGATGTTGTCGTGTCCTTGCAGATTTATTTTTGGTACCTAAGTGACAGTTGTTAATGTGTCCTTTCTCTAAATATTTTTTATTCAATAGTATCACAATAGTTGGGATGGGTGATTTTTCGTACCTTGCATGTTTAGCTTTTAATGGTTTAAAGAGTATAGCACTTGATTTCATTAATTTTCGTATTCGCATTTTTCAGTCGAAGGGGGGTAAAACAGTTGAAAATCTGTCTGATCTTAACAATTTAACACCGAATTTGATAAACGAAATTTGATGAATTTCTAAACAAGGTCTTATGTAGCAATTATAGGCTCGTACTTGTAGAGCTTTTACTAATAATTTAAAGTGTAGTGCTAATCCCAGTTCTGGAGGAAGGCTGAAGAGAAAATTAAGTCTACTCGAGAATAAAAGAATAATGCTAGCCATAGTTCCAACAAGATAGGGAATAATGTGTTAAAATTTAGAGATGGCAGGTGCTGCCAAAATAAGATAAGGTTTAATAGCTTAGTATAAAAAATAATACAGTTTAACGAATTGATTTTAAATCCTTTTCCAATTCCAATTATTTTTTATTACTATTTTGTAACGCAATGCACTATACGTGCAAGCACATTCTTGGTTTTGCGATCAAAATGGGTGGTTTTGAAGCCTTGCCTGAAGCTAAACATGTTGAAATTGCAAAAAGGGCCGACTTCTTAAAACTACTAGAGCAATTATCGTGGATTAATTGTTGTAAAATGTATGATTTGTCTCATTTTGACATGATTTGACATTAATAAATTGTGTTTTGTTCTTGTTGCAGTTTTCACTAAAAACCGTTGGGTTTTTAAATAATTTCATTTTCAATAATTTTTGTTGCAATTTTCATTTAGTGGTTGGGTCCATTGAATAGGTGCTAATAGTAAAAGCGGAGGATGAAATATTGGCAGGCGTGTTTTTTTGTTGATTTTATTAGTCTTTCTCTAAAATCTCTAAAACCTAACTGTTTGTCTCTTCAGAAAACCGATTCGTTTTCATAAAACTCATAAAGCATCTGGGGAAATTTCTTTTAAGCTATTCAATCAGTTGTATTTGAGTAGTTTACTTAATTTTGTCCCTTTTGTTTGGGTCGAATGGATTGAGGTATTGAAAAATGACTCGAGTCAAGTTTATGGTGATATTTTAAATTGATTGTTCTGAATTCAACAAAGGTGCAGTTGATAATGTTCCTCATTATATTCCATAACCACCTACACCACAGGTTTAGCTAGCAATATCTACTATCTGTTCCATGAGGAAACTTAAATGAATTTTAGATGGGAATTTTTACTCTTCATTCCACAAACGACATTCTAGATTCTAGGTTGATTCTAGGTTGGTTGAAATTCTAGTTTGGTAAATAAAACTTTTTTAACGTGGGCCAAAAGGGTTATTATAAAAGTGTGGGATTAGTTTTTTAAACTAAAGCAAGCAATTTAAAACTTTTTAACTGCAGGGAGAATTGAAGATTGTTACCAAGCATTTTAGTTCATATTAATGTTTATACTGTTCAATGTTTGTTGTGAAGTACAAAATTTTGAAGGTAAAGTTGATTTTTTCAGATTACTCTTTGGTGACGTTTGGATTTAATTATGAGTTGAATCAATTAAATTTTCAATTGAAGTGTAAAACTACCTTAATTTGTAAATGCTGGAAACGTATTTTAAAAAGTCACACTTCCACTTTTTGGGTAATACAGTAAAAATGGCTTTCTGGTTTATCTCTGAATATTCACTGGTTAACACGTGCTATTGTGTGTAAAATTGGAAATAAAGCACGTGATAGAATTTAAGAAGATATTTATATTTCTTGAAGATCCTTTTGCTACATTGCAATAGCCTGGATTTGTAAATAGATGCATGGGAGATTATCCTATGTGGTGTGGAGGATTTTAGTATTTGGAATGGACATTTTCTAATCTACTTTAGAAAGTTTTGAATATCTTGATAAAGAATGTTGATGACTTCGTCGTTTCCTCTAAAGTTGGCTTTAATTCTTAGGTGTTTTTTTGCCTCCTGTTGGTCATTTTGCAGATGGGATTTTGTCATAGACCAAAGAGATACACAAGACAAGCTGCAAGGGTTAACAAATCGAATCATCATGTTAACTTGATGATAACCAGTAGTGAGTCGAACATCACTCCTTTTTCAGATTACTGGTGCTGAGGTATGTGTATTGTATCCATCAACACACCATGTCATGCACATTAGGAGCATGAGAGCTAACGGTTTTAAACCTATTAAGCTTTTCATTTGGTTATGCTTCTCTCGCATAAGGGGTTTTGTAAGGATATCGGCAGCTTGTTGATCCGTTGGTACATACGGGACTTGTATTTCCTTTTCTTCCACCAGATTCCTTGTGAAATGGTACCTAACATCAATGTGTTTGGAGCGATTGTGAAACTCCGGGTTATGGGCCAGTTTAATCGTACTTTGATTGTCAACTTTGGCAGGAGTTGGCTGTTTTTGCTCAGGGCCTAGTTCCATCAGAAAGCGTCGAAACCATATTGCTTCTTTAATGCCAGATGCTAGCGCTACATATTCTGCTTCAGTAGAAGACAGAGTGACAATAGGCTGTTTCTGACTACACCAACTGATTAGTGCATCATTAATAAAAAATGTAAATCCAGAGTGGGACTTTCTGTCTTGTTTGTCACCCGCATAATCAGAGTCAGTAAATCCAGTGAGCAGAATATGAGGATTTTTCTTATACTCTAGTCCCCATGTCATTGTATGCTTAAGATAGCGAAGGACATACTTCGCATAATTCCAGTGAGTAGTGTTGTAACTTGTACAAAACTGAGATAGTTTTGCAATTGCAAAAGCGATGTCCGGTCGAGTAGTTCGTGCTAGGAACAGAAGTGATCCTATTAGTTCCCTATATGGGAGGTTAGCTTCACACGTTTCTGCATTAATAAGTTCCAAGTTAGGCTGCATGGGAATGGATGCAGTTTTGCAGTCCAGCATATTATATGTTGTAAGTAGGGATTTATTTGAAGCTGCTTGGGTAAGGTTCATTATCCCTATTGATTCATTGTAATGAATTTCGATCCCAAGAAAA
The DNA here is from genome assembly GCA_034698605.1 of Isotoma decorata. Taxonomy (NCBI): domain Eukaryota; kingdom Metazoa; phylum Arthropoda; class Collembola; order Entomobryomorpha; family Isotomidae; genus Isotoma; species Isotoma decorata. Next base: position 2,528 of record JAQGBU010002003.1, on the reverse strand, counting down.
GTAGACGGATTTTGTATCTTCAGAGTAAACTGAGTATATCCAATACGGTGGTGATAGCCTGAGTTGAGTGAGAAATCACCAATCCATCATCCACATAAATTATAAGATACAATATTTCATTGTTAATGAACCCAAGGTATACACATGGGTCACATTCACTCTGCTTTAAGTTGCATTCGATCAAGTCAGCAGAGAGCTTAGTACTCCAGCACCTCGGAGCCTGTTTTAAGCCATATAGATTTTTCTTTAAAAGGCATACAACATTCGAATCTCCGTTTTCAAATCCAATAGGCTGTTGCATATAGATCTCTTCATCCAGATCTCCATTCAAGAATGCTGTCTTTACATCAAACTGTTTAATTTTCATTTCCTTAGCGGCAGCAATTGCTAATAACAGACGGATGGACTCATATCTGTAAACGGTATAACGGTTATACCGGTAATATGGTTTTATATTTAATTTAATTGTAGAGAAGTTTACTGTTATCTAAGCTTAATTAAATTAGACAATAAGACTCCAGTACCTTTCTGTAAAATGCTTAATGCATCTAACTTTTTTCTCCTTAATTTAATTAAATATTAGTTATCTACAATTATCACTGGACAGCAGGGTATAAAAAGCCTTTGCTGCCCAATGATAATTGTTCAGTACTTTGGCTGAACCATCGCTTGAAGGTTGTGTTGAGCACCTTAGCATTTCTCTTGGGTTTAAGGCTGTGTTGAGCACCTTACCTAATGGTTGGTAGTCTTAAGGTTGTTTTGAGCACCTTGGCTAATCGTATATATATATATTTAGTTTATATTTAAGTTTATATGATTCGGAAACATAAAATAAAATAACCAATTGTAATTTTGGTTTCCTAAGCATATCAGTCCGAACCTACTTTCTTAATTTTCATATGGAAACTTTCTAACGTTCCCAAATTTTATTATAAGGTATCCAAACCTAATAACGGATGCAAAGGTTTCAAAATAGTTGAACCCAAACTGTTGTTTGTATCCTTTGATTACTAGTCTTGCTTTATAACACTGAATACTTCCATCTACATTGGTCTTTATCTTGTAGACCCATCGACAGTCAAGGGGTTTAATACGTTTGGGTTTTTCAGTTAATACCCAAGTTCCATTGTCTTCATGGCTTTTCATTTCTTCTTGCATTGCCTTTTTAAACTGTGAGGCATTTTGGCTCTGAATTGCATCCATATAGTTTGCACGTTCATTCTTTACAAAAGCAGCATTGGCTTGATAGCGAGCTGGCTTTACAATTGTGTTCCTGTCCCTTAGGTCTGGTCCATCTTTATTTGGAATTGCAATTTTTGTAGTAGCGGATTGGGGGACAATAGTCTCATATTGCCCTTCTCTTGTTTGTACAATTATTTTCATTTTGCAGGGCTGAATTTTGTTGATTGTCTCGGCGTCTGCAGTTAGCTCTTGTTTTGGTTGGAATTCATCATCTACATCATCATCATCCTACTTTTGGATTGACTCCTCTTCCACATGTTGGCCTGGCTCAGATAGAGGGGAAAATTCTATAGTAGCGTAAGTATCAAGGCCTTCTTCGTTGAAGCTTACATTTCTAGCTACAAAAACTCGTTTTTCTTCTTTATCGTAAATCCGAAACTGATTAGAATCGCCATCATATCCTACAAAAGTATACACTTTTGCCTTCGGATCCCCAACTTTTCTTGTTTGATGTAGGATGTATACATACGCTTTGCATCCAAATACATGGAGATGCTTAAGGCTTGGTTTTTGATTAAAAATCGTTTCATAAGCTGTCATATTTGGGCTCATTTTATTTAGTACTCTGTTATATACATAAACAGTATTGGCAATAGCCTCACCCTTTAAATGGTCAGGTGAGTTGTAAACTGATAGCATTGCTCTTGCGCTGTGCTTTAAGGTTCGCATTTCTCGTTCTGCACGTCCATTTGATTCTGGACAGTACGGTGCAGTAGTCTCGTGTTTTATTCCCGTATTAGAGAAATAATTTCGTAGGGGGGCATTCACGAACTCTGTGCCATTATCCGTTCTGAATCTTTTTACCCGGTTTCTAGTTTGGGTTTCCAAGTATGCAATGTATTCAATAATGCAGGCAGTTGCATCGTTCTTATTTTTCAGGAAATAGACTGTTCTAAATCCAGTGCTATCATCTTTAATCAGCATAAAATAATTCGCTCCACCCAATGATGGTATGGGCATTTTTCCGGATAAGTCTGCATGTAGCATCTCTCCAGGCTTCAAGCTTCTCTTTATTGAATTGAATGGGAAAGGCTTCCTTGATTCTTTTTCTAGGTGACAATTGTCATAGGTAAACTTTTCTTTTAAATCTTCCATGCTTAAGCCATGGACTGCATTCTTTGCAACTGTAGATTTAATATATTGCATATTAATATGCGCCAATCTGTGATGCCATAGTTTTGCCAAGCACACCCGTGCTTTTGGTTCAATAGGCTTGAAATTCATTATGGACAGTCCATCCATTTCATAAGCACTTGGTCCTTCTTCTCCATTTAAGTAGTAAGCTG
>JAQGBU010002002.1:0-10775 GCA_034698605.1 Isotoma decorata | reverse complement strand
AAGTTGATTGTTGCAGCTCTTTTTCCTCAAGCAAGTAATGTACATGATATTTCTCAGGAAATCATAATTCATCTTCGAATACTTGCAAAATCTCCTTTGGAAAACAAACAAGCTCGCGCTATCAAATGTGCTCGTTTTGAATTTGGCCCACTGTTTCATGCGAAACGATCCACTAAGTCGACGTATTTTTACAAGGTTTTGGATTATACTGTTACCGGTTTGGTGTCAATTTAAGATAGGACTCCAAATGTTGTGGAAGATTTCATTGTTATTGATGTTGAGATGTATCAAATTTTTGTAAAGAATAGCTTTGATATGTAATCCTTATGAATTAATGAAACATGTGAAGGCTTGGTTAACGCAATTGTTGTACTATATTGTGATTTTGATTCCTTTGAACTGTATTCTGAAGACAAAACTTTGTATAGGTGACAGAACAAAAGAGACTTTTAAGAAAGGGTTGTAATTTTCTGTGATTTATTTTCATACAGTTAAATCTTAGATAAAACTTCATTAAAATATACGTTTCCCGTTTTAACCAGTTAATGGTAATATTGAAATATTAATACGCTTAAAAACTTTACATTCGTCTAATGAGTATAGCTAGCTATATTTGGAGTAATCTAAACCACCTGTTAATTGTAAAATTTCAATAAGCGGGTATATTTTGTCAACGATAAGGTTACTACCGTTGGTGTAAGAACAGTATATTTTCATTTGTGTGCATTACATTTAAAGAATTTAAAGTCCTTATAAATCAAATTCATTGAATTTAAATGTAAATTTTAACGTGTATTAATGTTTCAATTATATTTCAATTCAATTTAATTAATTTCAATGAAATTATGTGGTAAATGTGTAATTTTTTTCTTCTGCGATCCAACCTAATTGTATCTAATCGATGTGTAACTCATTCTACGCAGTCTGGCTGGCATCTCATGACCAAAACCACATACAAAAGAAGGGCCGTATCTAGACACAGCTAGAACAAAACTTGGATGGAGTTTCTTTGCTACCCTCTCAATATATTTTGGAGGAAAGTTTGCTCCGCCCATGCCTCTTCCCTTCCAATCCCTCCCACGTTAATTTTTGGGCCTCGGGGGTATTTCAACCCTTAACATCATTCATATTATTAAAAGGCAGGAATATTATTTTGGTGGCTTTACTCCACCAGTGGAGTAGGGTGCGGGTGTTCCGATGGCAGAAAATACTTCAATAATAAACAAATGATACGGCCCTATTTTGAGGCTTACTCTGGTGTATGTAGTAGTACGTGGTGGTAGTTCCATATACGATAAATAAAGGAGCTCCTTTATTTATCGTATATGTGGTAGTTCTTACTTTGTCGTACTAATAATAGGGTAAAGTATAACAAAATACTGGGAACGACACTGGTCAATCTTTTCCTTTGGGTGGTATTTATATTCAACGTGTACAATGGTAATTTCCCATGTGATTTGAATATATAAAATACGTAGGTTTTTATAAAACTATTTATTAGTATTTTTATTACGGGAATAATCGCGTGACGACTTATCTTTCATATATCACTACTCATTGGGACACCAACAATCTACTCGAGAGAGATAAATTGTTGATCAGATCAAACAAATGCACCACAGTTTGTGCACCACCAAAATGGGTTAACTTCAACCCGAGCGGTAAAATTCCAACTTTGTTTACTCAACCTATCTCCGTAATGGGTCAACTTTATTTCTTGAAATTTTATTATTAAAAACGGAAAAACCACAACGGATCTTGAAACCGGAAGTGATGTTACGGTCGACCCCTTCTTGGCTTAGTCTTCAGCGTAACTGTAAGTAGATCGATCACATCGTCTTTGTCGATGTATATGTATTTTCTACCTTTGAATATTGTACATAAATGTACATTTGACTTCGTCAATTTTAATTTTTTTATTCATAGTAATTACTGTAATGGTTGACTCATCCCCACATTCCCAGTATTTCAAATCCTTCACAAAACTCCCAAATTGCATTAGCCAGATCAGAGAAAAGAAAAGCTGACTATGCAAACAAACTAGCCAACGAAACGCCTGAAGAAAGAAGCCAGCGATTGGCGAAACGTATGGAGCAGTATGAAAAAACCAATGCTGCAAATACAGTCAAAAGGGCTAATGAAACGGTTCAACCAAGGACCAATCGATTGGCTAAGCGTAGGGAGCAATTTAAAAATATAAAAGCTGCAAAGGCCCAAGTTTCAAGAAGCAGTCTGACTGCAAATATAGAAAGTTATGTCTTTCTAACTAGACTTTGACAAAATAATTCATGAAAACTAATGAACTTGAGCCCACTTCAACAATACGGAATCCACAAGCCAGACAGACTGGCAGTAATGGAAATGACAATAAACAAGAAGGACAAAGTACGATTCATAATAATGATGGAGATCAACCGTGTGTTTAGGTCTCACACAAAAGAAAATCTGAACACAATGAATGAAGAATCTACATGCAAGTTGTTTTAGGTTTATTTGTTTGTGATGGTTTTAAGTTTAGATATCTCAAGTAATTTTTAAGTTGTGTGTATGAAGTTATAATCTTAAGGAGTGAAGTGACGAGTGCAAAAGCATTGTGTTTATATTAGCATATATTTTGTAAAAATTGTCTAGCCGAGCAAGTTGAAGAAAGAATATTTTGTCGGATCGCCGTTCAAATTTTTGGTGTTTTCTTTGTAAACATAATTTTTTTATACTGTATTTATTCGGTCTCCAGAATTTAGTCAAGAAGCATCATTTTTTGAGTTGAATCCATTTTTAAGGAAGAGTGATCTTGACAATAAGGGCTTTCTTAAAATTGTTAATAAAGATATCAGACTATTGTATTCGGCAATTACAAACCAGAGAGTTTTATCTATTGCACTGATTTTTATAAAAGGGTCGATTTTTTAGTTAGTAAAGACTTAATAGAATCCATATAGGGCTTTTAACATCATACTACAGTCACATCTTTCACATAGTTGATACGAAAGTCGGGTAGACTTACGTCCCTCAACAATGAGGAAATGCATAATGAAACCGAACAAAAAATAAAGGGACAATTAGCAAAATGCAAGGACGAAATGGAAAAGGAAACGGTCGAAAAAAGGAACAGAAGATAAGGATAACGAAGAGAATAGCATACAAATTCAAAACTGCAAAGGCCTAACCTTCAGCATACAGTCTGATTGCCAATATTGAATATCCAGGCTCCCCGAGGTTACACCAACCCACTGTAAGCCAAAGTGTTAGTTTTATTTGAAGCAACTGATGAGTGATAGCGACCGCTTGAAGGAGACATCTTAATACATCTTCGGTCCGATGTAAATGTCGCAGGATCATTCAGGTTAAGTACTAAGCGACTAACGCTGGACATATTTTGACTGTCAATTTTAGATTTCGACCATATACATCTCCAGTAATCCAGAAAAAAATCTGCCCTGTCTGAAACTTCTGAGCATTTCAGATAGTGAAAATAGCCTCTTTCGAAAATGAATTCACACTTCGAAGTACACTAGATGTATGTGCCGGGCCGTAGGCCCGGCCATACAGCTTGTCATATTATTAAAAGGCAAGAATATTTTTTTTGCTAAGGTTTTGGTGGCATTAATGAACCAGTGGAGTAGGGTGTACCGATGGCAGAAAATACATTTTTATAGGATGATGTTTTAATAATAAACAGATGATACGGCCCTCTTTTGAGGATTACTTTGGTGTATGTAGTAGTACGTCGTATAAGTTCCTACTTTGTGGTACTAATAATAGGGTAAAGTATAACAAAGTACTGGTAACGACACTGGTGAATCTATTCCCTTGGGTTCTGTTTATAATCAACGTGTACGATGATCATTTTCACATGTGATTTTAATATAAAATACACACATTTTTTTACCATTTATTAATATTATTATTACGGGACTAATCAATTGACGACTTACCATTGATACCACTACTCATTTGGGCACCGATTATCGACTCGAGGGTAAATTATTGATCAGATCAAACAACTGGACTACAATTTATGCACCACCAAAATGGGTTTTCTTTCACCCCAAGCGGTAAAATTCCTACTTTGTTTACTCAACCTATCCCCCTTCCAGGTCAACTTTATTTCTTGAAATTTTATTATTGAAAACGGAAAAACCACAACGGACCTTGAAAACGGAAGTGATCTTACGGTCGACCCTTTTTTGGCTTAGTCTTTAGCGTAACAGTAAGTAGATCGATCACATCGTCTTTGTCTATGGATTTTCTACCGTTCAATACTGTACATAAATGTAAATTTAACTTCGTCAATTTTAATTTTATTTTTACGTTATTCATAGTAACGACAGTAATGGATGAATCATCCCACATTCCCAGTATTTCAAATACTCCCAAATGGAATTAGCCAAATCAGAGATAAGAAAAGCTGTTTATGCAAACAAACTAGACAGTGAAACGGTTGAGCAAACAAGCCTGCGATTAGCAAAATATAGAGAGAAATAAACATAAAGTAAGCTGCAAAAAGGACAAAATAGACAGCAAAACGGCTGAAAAAAGAAGCCAGCGATTGGCGACACGTAGGGAGCAGTCTGAAAAAACCAATGCTACAAATATTGACAAAGGGGCTAATGAAACGGTTCAACAAAGCACCGATCGATTAGCTAAGCGTAGAAAGCAATATAAAAATATAAAAGCTACAAAGGCTCACTTCAAACGTTGTCATGAAATCGGTGACGTTTTATTTATTTCAATTATAATTTTTAGGAAAATAAGCAAAGCAGCAATATTAATTAAAATGAATAGCTACGGTGAAACGCAATACTGTTGTCGACACAGTAGAAAGGTCGTAGGTCAAAACTTGTATAAGCGTTAATAGATGAATGAATATAATAGGAAATGTTAAGTTATTTTAGTTGTTATGGTTAATGTCTGTATTTAGTTGTCTAATTGTCAAACGTTATAAAAGGAAGTGAAAATGTAGTTTTAGGGTCAGTTGGTATTTGAAGCTCATGATGAGCAGTGGTGTCACAGGTCAATAATTTTCTGATTTTGGTAGAAAATAAATAGTCTTTAAAGTGACCTTTTACCCGAGTCCTTATTTTACTATTAGTGCACCTAGTACACACCTAACCTACAAGTACCCTCGAATACATGGTCCTTCGAAAATAAAAGAAACAGCCCTAAGGAATATGTCTACTTCAGGACAAGATTTTGAGCCAAGACGGAGCAAGAGGACGACAAAAGGTCAGATTCCCCTTCGCTACCGTGATGAAGAAGAAGCTCTTCCAATCAGCAGCAGAATCCATAACCGATCAAATGGGGAGGCTATTGATGACCTTATCAGTTTTTCGGACATCCCTGGACGGTCAAATCGATGCAACCAAGTCCATGGACGTGCCCCAGAGGTCGTTGACCTCGAAAAAGGAAAACCTCAACAACAACAAATCTTGAGCGCTGTTCTATACATGAGGTCCTTTTCATCCAAATTAAGTTCCTTACGACGTCGAGAACGTGACCTGGAACCCAAAATGGAAGAAGAATTAGCCAAGATTGAAGAAGAGTACGAAGCCAAGGAAATGAAGCGACGGCAGAAACTCCTTAAGATGCGTATTGAAGCCAGGAAGGCGGACTTACGTGAGGAACTGGATACTTGCAGTGAAGAGGAATCTGTAGACCTTGACCAGAATGACTTCAAGATTCTAGAACGGACGGGATCTGAAGTAGCCAAAATTGAAGACTGGTTGGACAGCCAGCATGATGCTGCTTCCATCTTCTCTTTCAACAGCAAAGATGAGGTCAAATCTCAAATCTCTGAGAAGCAAGTTATCCAAGTTGCAGGGGCAGCGGTGCAGGCCGCTGGAAAATCCCAACCAGAAGCATCAGACACAAGGATTCTTCTCGTACGTCAAACAGTGGGAAGGGATCTACAACCATTCTTCGGAAAAGCTGAGGAGTGGCCTATGTTTCAAGAACAATTCAAAAGGTCAACAGAATTATGTAATTTTTCTGCTGACGAAAATATGATGAGACTTCAGAAAGCTTTACGTGGAGCAGCCAAGGAGACTGTTCAAGCCATGATGTACTCACCCGATAATATCGACCTCGTCATGAAGACCTTGGAACGAAGATTCGGGAGGCCAGATCACATCATAGAAGTCCTCATCGAAAAAGCTAAGACTGCGGCTGGACCGAAGGAATCGGACCTAGATAGTCTTGTGCACTTTGCAAATGCAGTGATGAATCTTGCCATGACTATGGAAAGTTTAAACTGTCCACACCACCTGCACAACCCCTAACTTCTGAAGGAACTTGTGTCAACGTTGCCACCAGCCTTAAGAATGAAGTGGGGAAGGAAGATTGAAAAATCAAATTTACAGCACTAATCAATTAAAGATTTTGCTACGTGGCTGAACTTGCATGCGGATGCGGTGAGTCACGTCAGCAAGCCGAAAGAAATCAGAGAAGATGTCAAAGGTCAACTTAAGCCAAATCTACAGAAGAAGAAAGATGTAATGTTCACAGCAGTGAACACGGGGGGAGGAGTCAAGAGTGCTCACTGCTAATACTGTGATATCAATGGTCACATCATCTTCAAGTGTGAGAAGTTTCTCAAGTTGACTGTTGAAGCCAGATGGGATTGGGTAGCGAAATCCATCTGAAATCAATCTGAAGGATGTCAGAAGCGCCACAACACTCTTTTACACAAGGAAATGAAGAAGGATGAAACCGCAGTGACGAACAACGATCCTGTCCTAATCCATACCGTGGAGTCCAGTGAACCTGTCAAATTAGGAAAAAAAGTATTGTTAAGGATTCTTGAGGTCGTTCTAAGAGGGCCCAAAGGAGAAGTAACTACTTACGCTCTATTTGATGAAGGATCAACGATCACAATGGTGGACTCATCAATCTCCAAAATGCTAGGATTAAAAGGTCAGCCCGATCCTTTACAAATCCAGTGGACGAATGACGTCATCCAAGAAGATTCCAATTCCATGCGAGTCACTCTGGAAATTGCTGGAAAACAAAACAAGGAGTCTTTTAGAATTCAAAATGCAAGAACAAGGAACAACATCAATCTTCCTATTCAAACAGCTGATGTGAAGAGGATGTCAACAAAATGGGGTCATCTCAAGACTGTCAATGTGGAGTCTCTAAACGATGCACAACCGATGATTCTCATTGGACAGGACAACATTGATCTTATCGTGGCAAGGGAAGTCATTGAAGGAGGAAAGAACTCACCAATGCTCACAAGGTCGAAACTTGGATGGGTTGTCCACGGTAATGTTGCAGCTGTCAAAGGTCGAGTGGATGCTGATGTGATATTTCATATCACTGAAAAAGACGAGGAGCTCCATCACCTTGTGAAAGATTACTTCAAGACAGAGTCCTTTGGCGTGAAGGTGGTTACTGAGTGCCCACGATCTAAGGAAGACAAGGAAGCTGAGAAGATCTTCCAAGAAACCACGAAGCGAGTTCCTACTGATGTGATGCGATGGGAAACTGGACTTTTGTGGAGGAGCCCAGATGTTAAGCTCCCTGAAAGTAAGAAAATGGCTATGAGAAGATTATTTCAACTGGAGAAGAAATTGGATTCTGATAGAATCCTAGCAGACAAATATTACACAAAAATGGATGAATACCTGAGTAAAGGATATCTCAAGAAACTATCACAAGAAGAAGCGACAACTCACGGTGATCGACTCTGGTACCTTCCACATTTCGCTGCAACTCATCCGAACAAGCCAGGAAAAATCCGTCTTGTGTTCGACGCTGCAGCCAAGAGCAACGGGACATCCCTCAACGATGCACTGTTCACTGGTCCTGATCTTTTGAACCCGTTAGTAGGAGTATTATTCAAATTCCGGCAAAGACGAATTTGCTTCACAGGTGATATTCAGGAGATGTTCCATCAAGTGAACATTAAATCTGAAGACTTGGATGCCCAGAGAATTCTTTGGAGAGGAAAAGACCGAATAAAATCCCCTGAAGAGTATGTTATGCCTGTCATGACCTTTGGATCAGCGTGTTCACCGTTCTCAGCCCAATCAGTGAAGAACCAAAATGCTAAGGAGTATGCTGACTCTCATCCTTCGGCGGCTTCAGCAATCCTATGGCAGCACTACATGGACGATTATTTGGATAGTAAGGACACTGAGGATGAAGCAACTAAGATAATAGAAGATGTATCCTATATCCACTCACAAGGCAGCTTCAAGATTCGAAGTTGGACAAGTAATTCTCAAGAAGTGCTTGAGAAGATTCCTAAAGACCTACGGGCAGATAAAAGCAAGAATTTTAATGAGCAGGGATTATCAATGGAACGTGTTCTGGGTATCAAATGGATTCCAGAATCTGATAATTTCACCTTCTCAGTTAACTTGAACAGAACCAAAGTAGAAATCCTGGATGGAACTTTAATCCCGACGAAAAGAGAAGTCTTAAGACTAGTGATGTCCATTTTCGATCCACTTGGCTTTGTATCACACTTGACGATAAAAGCGAAAATACTACTGAGAAGCATTTGGAAATCTGGAGTTGGATGGGATGATGAAGTTCCGCAGTCCCTTGCTCAAAAATGGATATTTTGGGTCATGGAGTTGAAGAGCGTTCCTAATGTACAGATTCCAAGGTGTTATTCACTGAAAATACCAAAATCTACATCAATTCAACTTCATGTGTTATGCGATGCTAGTGAGCAAGCATTTGCTGCAGTGGCTTACCTACGGATCCAAGAAGGAGAAGAAGTAGATGTAGCGTTTGTTTATTCAAAAACCAGGGTATCACCGGTTAGACAGATGTCAATTCCACGGTTGGAATTGCAAGCAGCGGTCCTGGGAAGCAGAATGTCTGAGTGCATTAAAAAGGAACACAGCATCAGTATAAATTCTACTCACTTCTGGACGGATTCCAAGACTGTTTTGTGCTGGCTGCGAGCTGAAAACCGGACTTTCAAGACGTTCGTGGCTCACCATGTAGGCGAGATCGAGGAGCTCACAGACATCAAAAACTGGCGGTGGGTGCCAACCAAATTGAATGTTGCAGATGATGCAACTCGTGACGTTTGTCCAACTGACCTCAATCCAAGCAGCAGATGGTTCACTGGGCCTGAATTTCTCAAACTTCCAGAGAATGAATGGCCAGAAGAGAATTTTAACACCCTGAAGCAGGAGATGGATGTTGCTGAGTGTGAAATGAAAAACGAAGTTGTAATGCTGTCTACACCAATCACACACTTTATAGAAGCACACCGCTTTTCAAAATACCTGAGATTCGTAAGAACAATAGGATGGATCAAGCGATTTGCTGCAAACTGCCACAAGAAAAGGATTTCAGGAGAGCTGACGGTTGCCGAAGTGCTTGAGGCTGAGAAAATAGGATGGAATTTATCTCATCATCAAAGCTTTCCAGATGACATCGGTAGGCTTTCGGAGGGGAAATCTCTATCGAGTAACAGTCGACTTTCCCAGCTATCACCGTTCCTAGATGAGGATGGCCTTCTCAGACTGGATGGGAGGATTCGGGAAGCAGCTGTAGAAGAAAATGTTAAAAACCCAATTATTTTGGATCCTAAAAATCAAATAACACGTTTGATTATTACGTATTTTCATGAAAAGGCTCACCACAATGGACTGGAACACGTCCTAAATGAATTGCGACAACAATTTTGGATTTTGAATGCTCGAACAGCAGTCCGCAGTGCGTGGAGTTCCTGCCAGTATTGCAAAAATAGACGAGCTCGGCCGATCGTTCCGGAGATGGGCGCACTTCCAGCTGTGCGAGTGAATGGATTTGTTCGTGCTTTCACACACACAGGAGTGGATTACTTTGGTCAAATGGACGTCACAATAGGACGAAGGCGTGAGAAAAGGTATGGAGCCCTCTTCACTTGCCTAACAACTAGGGCAATCCATTTGGAGTTAGCAGCTAGTCTAACAACAGACTCTTGTATCATGGCCATTAGACGGATGATAGCAAGACGTGGATGCCCTATCAATATGTTCTCCGACAATGGAACGAATTTCCGAGGAGCAGATAACGAGTTACGAAGATCACTGGAGGAACTGGACCAGGATCAGATACTTACGGAGATGGGGATTATGGGGATCAAATGGACATTTAATCCTCCAGCTGCACCCCACATGGGTGGAGTTTGGGAACGGATGGTGCGATCTGTGAAGACAGCACTTAAAGCCACCCTGAACGAGCAGTACTGTTGACACTGCTACTGGAGGCAGAGTCGCTAGTCAATAGCAGGCCTTTAACTCATGTGTCTATTGACCCTAAAGATCCAGAAAGCTTGACCCCTAACCACTTCTTGATTGGGACCTCAAGCTCATCTCAACCAATGGGGATCTTCGATGATGATGACATGTGCCTGAGGAAACTGTGGAGAAAAAGTCAAAGGTTAGCAGATCTTTTTTGGAAGCGATGGATGAAGGAGTACTTGCCAGCACTTACCCGTAGGGAGAAATGGCACATCCGTGCGGATCCAGTTCAAGTAGGAGATGTGGTGGTGATTGCTGATCCGGACTTTCCTAGAAGTGTTTGGCCTCGAGGAATAATCACTGCTACCTTTCCAGGAAAAGATGGACAGGTTCGGGTAGTTGAAGTAAAGACTGGAATGGGAACTTTTCGTGGACCTGTTGCCAAGATTTGCGTCCTTGATGTTTTGAAATTGGGTGATGAACCGTTGTCCAACATCGTGGGAGAGAATGTTGTCGACACAGTGGAAAGGTCTTAGGTCAAAACTTATAAGCGTTTTAATAGATGAATGAATATCTAATAGGAAA
>JAQGBU010002001.1:0-10775 GCA_034698605.1 Isotoma decorata | reverse complement strand
AATTATTTAAACCTTACGGGATCCTAGTTATGGGTTTCCCCTGACTAGGATGACCCAGGTCAAACGGGCAATAACCACCCGTTACAATGGTTTTAACTATTAATACACGGGCAGTGGAACTAGAAGTTTGAGCTTCTTGTTCTTACCATGTTTATTTAGCCTCAAAATAGTTAGCTGACCTTCGCCCTTGATTTTTTGTGTAACTCTAGTCTAAAACCTTATCACATGCATTACTCGTTATACTTTTTTGTAAGTTCAAAAATTAACTTATTTATCTATACATTAAAAATGTAAAAAAACCGTTGTTCAGAAACTTTGTTGGAATTAATGAATCTAATATTGACAGTCTTATCTACTCTTAAAAAATACTAATAATTTGCAATGTTCTTAAGTCGGGGAGTGAAATATTACGTGTCTTTGCAAATAATAACTCTGGCTTCGTTGTGGCTACGCTAACTTATTTATGAAAATTTCGGGTAATTATGAGTCCGGAATTGGCAGAAACATTCATTTCAAAGGGTTAAGCTGAAAGTTGAGAAAGAATGACGTACAAAAAGAGTTATCAGATGTATAAAAAATAGTTGCAAACAACTTTTGAATCACCCTTTTAAACTGCCTGAGTAAAACAAACACTTTTAAGCTCCAGAATATAATTTCTATTATTTTGTTGATTTAAGTAAATAATGTAATAAAATGAATTTCGTCAAAACATTTGCAAAGTTAAGTTTAGATAAATTTTTAATTTATTTATTGGTTACTTATTCAAATGTCCAAGAAATCTTTACCTCTGACCCTTTAATATTAAGTCCACTTTTACTCTCAGGGCAAATAAATAAGGCCCGCTCACTCTCCCAAGTAACATATTTCAAAGAGTTTGAAAGTTACTCTGGCTATTTTACTATTCGTGAAAGATTTAATTCCAACATTTTCTTTTGGTACTTTCCAGCCCAGGTAATTATTAAATTAAGCATATATTAAGATTAAAGTCAAAATTAATAAATCGATTTTTTCCTTTTTAAAACTACGAAATGTTGTTAAATCTATTTTAATAAGTTATGTTTATTAATTTTGAAGGTTAATAAAGACCGAGCACCCCTGTTAATTTGGCTAAACGGAGGCCCTGGCTGCTCTTCTCTTTTCGGACTTTTTGTGGAAAATGGGCCAATAATAGTTGACACTGAGAAAGTGATTCGTCATAGATCTGCTTCATGGACACTTACAAATTCAGTAATTTACATTGATAGTCCTGTAGGCACAGGGTTCAGTTTCACTTCCAATGACTCAGCATATGCCACGAATATTGATGATGTCACTCATGGACTACATTCATCTTTTAAACAATTTCTTACGCTTTTTCCTGAACTGAGGGCAAGACCTTTGTACATTACTGGAGAGTCTTATGCAGGTTATTATTTTTACTCTGTTTTGAGTCGTTCATAAGCTGTGCTTTGCTGATGTTAAAATCTCACCAGTTTTATCAACATTTAAGATTTATGTCAATGTAACGACATTAACACTGTATACGTTTCCAGTCCCGAGCGACGTAATCTATTTGTGGATTAATGAGATTGCTAATCCAGTTCAACTTAACTTAACTTATCAACTATATACCCTAAAATATACTACTTGCCTCTAAATCAACATTACTATTGCAAGAAATACACTATACAACTATGGGTAGCTGAGTTATTCAAATTAAAATGGACTTGTAAATTTTAGGAAAATACATCCCTCATTTAGCATACAGAATTCTTCAAGACAATTACAAAATCTCAACAAGCTCACTAAGAATAAATCTTCAAGGGATTTCAATAGGAAATGGTTTCATTGATCCACCAAACACCCTTCACTATCCCAAATTTCTATTTGATCTCGGACTTCTGGATCGACATGGCCGATACGAAGCAAATCAGAAAATAAAACGTATCAAAGAATTAATATATCTGGAGAAATGGGAAGAAGCTTTCCAGGTTAGTCTTAGTTAAAAAAAGAGGGTTTATACAATTTGTTACCATTTTGAAGTTTGTTCCAAATCTATGAACAGCCCGTAATTTTGAAATATTAAAAATATGTCATTACTTTTGAACCCGCAGGAGTACGATAAGTTCATTGGCTACACTGGAATTCGGAACAACTTTATAACTGAGAAAACGGGATTAGAATTTTATTACAACATCCTAGTAGTAAAAAGGCCAGCGGATTTTGATTACTATGCAACATATGTTGACAGACCAGAAATACGAGAAGCGTTGCACGTGGGCTACAGACGTTTTAATGATGGGGCAAAAGTCCTTAAAAAATTACGTGGAGATATCATGCAGTCTGCAAGACCAGTTTTGGAATTCCTTTTAAACAACGGACTTCGAACATTTATCTACAACGGGCAGCTGGATATGATTGTACCCAATAGACTTACTGATGACTTTATCAAAACCCTTGAGTGGTTTGGGGTGAAAAGTTTTTTAAATTCAACAAGGAAAATATGGAAAGTACGTAATGAAGTGGCAGGATATTACAAAAGCCACTTGAATTTTACTCGTCTTACTGTCCGAAACTGTGGTCATATGATTCCTCATGATAAACCGAAATGGGGATTTCACATGACTAACGCGTTTATTCAAGGGAAATTCGATAAATGAGCCTGGTCTTATCTAATCAATGTTTATGGTGTAATTTTTTATACAATATTTGAAACAAGTATGAATTATGAATCATGCGCAATGTTACCAAATGTAATGCAAATCCTTTCTTTTAAATTTATTGTTACGTTTATAATTGTTTGTTACAACGTTAAGAATTATTCGTATTGGAATTAACACAAAATCTAAATACCATAATGATCAAAGTACGACAAAATATTAATTACATACTTGATTATATACCACTGTACATAAGTTACAAAACTCTCGAGGATAAGAAAAAGACAAGCTAAAGTCAATAGGCCAGCATAAATATAAAAAGCGGTTTGAATATTATCTGTGATTTTAATGGCTTTAACTGCTCGAAACGGATCGAGCCCTTGCGCCCGGGTAAAATTCTGTCGAGCCAAGTACCTAGCTCTGTTATAATGCTCACTCAATTTATTATAAATTCCACTTTGGATAAGAAATTTCAAATAGCTGGGTAGCTTAGATTCATATTCCGATCCTAAAGTCCATCCTTTAAAACAAATTAATTTATCTACCGAAATATAAAACAATCGTTAAAAAAAGCAGATGCTTCTTATGTTTTAAATCATTTGAATGTGTGAATTCTATTTTACCTAAATACCTTCAAAGCAGGACAAAAAATGTGTGGCAATATA
This sequence comes from Isotoma decorata, assembly GCA_034698605.1. NCBI lineage: Eukaryota > Metazoa > Arthropoda > Collembola > Entomobryomorpha > Isotomidae > Isotoma > Isotoma decorata. The sequence continues at coordinate 7,471 of JAQGBU010002001.1, read as the reverse complement.
GAACAAAAAATTGCTCAGAGTTCAGAGTCTAAAAGAAAAATTCACACCAATTGAAGTGAAAGTTGTTCTCGTTGGCAAAACTCAGAAGTTTGCAGTGACGGAAATTCCTTTAACCTTCACTGTAGCGTTCTGCCAGGGGACTCGTCGAAAAAGTTCATAAGAGATGTTCAAATTGGAAGCATCTCCTGGTTGTAATTCAATAAGTGAGTTAATATTGCCTGCATTCAACCGTTCGATAGTCAGCTCAAGTTTTGAAGGGGTTCTGGAGTTGAAGGTCTTTTCCAATTCTAATTTCTCAACCAGCTCGGTAATTAGATATTTGACAATGGTTACGATTTTTAAATGAGATGAAAAACATCTTCCTGTGGACAAAAAACAGTTCATTTGTTCATTATTTTTAATGTTTATATGAACACTCGTATTTTATACTAACTATGCCATGCATTCTGTGACACTCAAGTATTCGAGATGAAACGAAAAGGGTCTAAAACAACTTAAAAACTGCGTGTATACGACGAACTGTAAACTACGAACCCTTGCAAAACATCTTACACATTCTACGCTTCCAAAATTACCCAAAATGATAATTTAACCGATTAATGATATTTATTTACGCAAAGGTAGCTTGGTTTGATTGTATCCCGGCAATTCAGAGTGAAAGAAGGGCATTGTGCATGGTTTTAAAAGAGAGGTAGCAAAATAAGCAAACAAATTTACCATTCTGTCCGAAAGTCGAAGTCACTCCAATAGAAGCAAAGCAATTTTGAGGTACCACTGGAGTGTCATCAAGTCCGTAAGCTAAAGCCAGCAGTTCTTTGGCTTTTTGCAATCCCAATGGTTGAGTGTCACCTGGATTAATTACAACATCAGCCAGCATTAATGTTCTCACCATTCCCAACTCTTTCATCGTGGAAATATCAAACTCCTTTTTGACCGCTTCCCCTGTTGTGCCCCGAAGTCCAGGTATATCGTCAATCTTCACAATATTTGTAAAATGTTGAAAGCCAGAAGGAGCAAGAATTGTTATTGACCCAGGTTTGTGCAATCCACTTCCTATTTTGGAAATAAGCACTTTCGAACTCACTCCTACTGATGATTCATACGTGGTTTCTTTCCGAATTATATTGGTGATGACATCGGCGATTTGTGCCCCAATGATGAGTCGGACTTCTTGCTTCTCTAGATCTGTAAGATCTGATTTCTTTCTATCCAACTCTGTAAGTCTTTGTTGTACGTAATCCTTGTTCGCGACTCCACTTACGCATTCGTTGTACAAAAATGTGTTGGAGCACGATTCATGATGAAAGTAATTTATCAAATCAGGTAACCCGCATTGGTTTTGTAAACAATTTACCATTACAGTGACTTCTACATAAAATTCATCGTTTGATGAAAACTGGAAGGTTGTGGTTCCATCCGGGTAATGTGAAAGTTCCTTTATGACCGCAGCCTTTATTTTTTCTGTTGCTAACCTTGCAACCTTTGTGTTAGGTTCTGGACTTAATCCTGCTACAGATAGTCTTGAAGGCATTTTGATTGGAATCACATTTGGAAATATTTTTTGGGCCTCAGACAAATGAGGAGTACTTTCCCGATTTATTCCAAGCTGTTTTGCTTCGTAGCTGGCGGCAGTAATCCTAAAACCACCATTCAAAATATCAATGAGGCTCTGTGTACCCGGTCCAGCTGCCCTTTAATCGAAGGGTGCGGCTAGAGTGAAAGTATTGAAAGTCATAAATTGATATTTTCTACAAAAAATAGACTAACTGCCTAAGTATTTTCGAAACATTTTTTCCCCCGAAAAACCCGAATTAATCAAACTCACTGCAACATACTATGCACGATAGGACAAATACCGTAAAATGCGATTTAGAACCCAGTTTAACATGAGGAGATAGGGACTTTTAACATTGGAAGGATAGGAGGAATGGGGCTTTATTCCGGAGGGGGTTCTAAATCGCGTTTTACGGTACTCATAATTTGCATTTTTAAATGTGTAAGGTGTCGGATAACTCTAGGGGCAACTATGAAGGATTCAGACGCTTGTATTGGCTTAAAACGTTAAGATTAATCGAGCTGGGGAGAGCCAAAGAGAAGTTAAAATTGACAACTTATTTATAATTAGCATTGTCTACTGCAATTCTCTCCTCTTTTTAATCATCCTATAGTGGTGATAGATGAACTTTCTAGACAAAAACTATATAAAATTGAACTTTTAAAGACGCTCACCGATTTCGAGAATTCACAACGACCCTCGGGAACCCTCTCTGGTTCGGTTTCTCATAAACTTGTACTTCGAAACACTCCATGTCAAAAAGAAGGATAACTCGTTCATCTGGGTCTTTGGAATAATCGCAATTGGTACAATCTTTGACTTTTCATAGAAATATAGTAAAAAGTAAAAAGATTAGTCATTATTTTTGGCATTAAATAGTTGGTAAATAAAAAATATTCCAGATGCACGTTGAGAATTTCGTATAGGTAACAGAATAGTACTCAAAGTTTATAGAGGTGAAAAGAAAACATTAACATGGATAGACGTACCAAATCTGTCCATATCGCCTTCTAATAGTGTCCCAAAGAGACTAGACCTTATGCTACCACCGCCGAAGAAATTTAATTTAGTTTCCTTCCAAAAGTCCATTGCAAGGATGACTTCATGTTGTACGTCACATCCTTTCTTCTCCTCTTCTCCTTCTTCCCTAACTAAAATAGTATAAATGAAGATAAAGTTTTAAAATAAAATTTAATTACTATAGATAACAGATATATATTTATCAAAATACAAAGCATCGAACGATAATATCAAAGACTTGCCAATAAATAAGGGATTTTGTTTGACCAAATCATCAATCGATTCTTCAAATATCCTCATCGAAAACCGAATAGAGAATGGCTTTGTTCCATGAATAGTAACAAGTGGTGTTACAATATTAATCTCCCTTCCGTCTTCATCGATGACTTTTTCTTTAGGGAGATTTTTAGCCAAACGCTGGGATATTGTAGAGAAACCCTGAGCACTTCGGAAGACAGCATCTCCGTTATATCCATTGATGATAACGGGTCCATTCAAGGGCTGGGGCCCTCTGTTTGTTCGTGGCATTTTAACCTGCTTTAGTTAAAAAAACAATTGTTTACTTTAAGTTTTGAAAGGCTTTTAGTCGACCTGATTTAGGGCTACTAAGGAGTTATTGACAGGATTTCCTGAGCCGTGGCCACACTTTTATCCATCAATTTATTCTATACCAAAGCAAAGGAACGAACTAATCAGATCTGCGAAACTGAGCCGCTTTAAATTTTTTTTGAGAAAAAAGTAAATATAAAATTAGAAAATAGTACTTATATCAGGTAACTTCTGCGTTTATACAACAAGGTAGTAATATTTTAACAACTATAGTCAATCCATAGAAATAGATATAGTATACATATTACTCGAGTCAATCATTGTAAACGGCACCTGTTTATACGAATCAATACTCCCTTGCTCAATCCGTATGCAAATGAAAGGCACAGATAAATGTCTGATTTTACTATCTAAAAAGCTTTGCTGTCTTCTTGAAAATAGCTTGTAATTGATCCTTATTACTTATTAGTGTTATTAGTATCATGCACCAGACGATATTGTGAATTCGTGCAAATGAAAACCACATGTATGTTCAGTTTTGTAAGGTATGAGATAGTTTCATATAGCAAGTCCCCGGTTTATTTTTCCTTTTAGTTTAATAATGTAAAGTTAAAACTTTGAGTGACCATTGGCATTTTATGCAGAATCCTGAAATGCAGTTTATCTCCCGTTGTCTTAATAGTTTTGTTTAGAAACTGGATTGAACTAGATTCACTTCAATATTGAACCCCTGCATGAACTGTTCTGATTCTGAAGTCGAAAGAATGAGAATAGAAAGATCAGATTGTAAGATTGAAAGAAATTCAAATTAAGCCTCGATCATTAAGGAGCTGAAGATAATACTTACATCTACCTATAACCTTTACATTTACATTTAGAAAATTTAGACTATTATATTGTACTGACAACAGACAAAACTTGTTAATATATTTAACGTACTTCTTAAATTAGAATCCCTCATGTATTATAACCCTAAAATCAATATTGGATCCCTATGCATATACTTTCTCCTGAATAACTATTCATTCTTTGTATCCCGATTTCACGATTGAAAAAAGTCCTATCATTAAATTTCTTATCTTACCCATCATGGACTTATTAAATATCTTTTCATTTCGGAGAAATCAAAAGCCCTGGCCTTACGGGCTTGAATATACACAATAACAGTATATCTAGTTTAGAAATTACGATGTAGGGTATTAAAATTTAGCTTATTCTGCTATCTCATTTTACGTATGATTAAAAAAGAAGAAGCTAGTTTGCAACAATTATTCATGCATATTTCAAAAAAATGTCCAGCCATGAAAACACATACTTTTTCTGCATCATACATGCAACGAGTCTATAGATATTTTTTACATGGTGTACAAATACGACAAAAAATTAGGATGCTTTGTTGAAACGTTTTAAGATTTTAATAGTATTGCTTACCTGTTGTATTTATGATTACTGATTACTGTAGAGAAGTTATTTTTATATTTATTTTGACAAAAGGATTAATTCACTTTTGTTGTAAAGCACATTTAAAAAGTAGGTTATTATTTTGCCACTGCTATATTAATTTATTAACCGTAAATTAATTTTTTCCAAAAAAACATACTAATTGTGAAATCATCATGCTTTTTGACAGAACCAAGCTAGGTCTGCAATGCAAAATCATTGACTGAATTGATCCCACTTAAGGACTTAGCTGAAGTTAAAGAAAAAAGCTAAGACGGGATAAAGACTAGACTCAAGTAAGCTACCTTTTTAAAGGCTGTTTAGCGCTTTTAGAATTTAAGACCATTCATAAGCTTAATTAATTGAAGTTCAGAGTTGTCATTTCTTCTTCTTTTATAACCCGTAATTGAGGATTACACATTTAAATAATGCAATACAATGCAGTGTATTTGGTGATACTTGTGGATGGACGATAGCGATTTTTGTATGAATTTGATAATTAATGAGACGATCATCTCTCGTCTTTTATGAGATACTTTTGACTCTCGGAAACATTGCCCTCTATGTCAATATAAGACCTAATCTAATACGTAGAAACATTATCTTTAAAATTTTCATGCATGTACCTTGTTGCAGGTGGTAAAATTATGAAACATTATGATCGTAGCATTTTTATTGTTTGAAACTTATTTTCTTGTATAAGTTTATTACGCAAATAATAGCTTGGTTAACGTCAGCATAGTTCTGCCTATGACTTTAATATCGTTTTAAAATCGTTACCATTAAGGACAGAGATGCCAAATCAAAGAACAAAACGAGCTCTAGTGGCTGGATTGATTGTATTTTGATTAAAGGCCTTCAAACATCTATTTTCATACTTGAGTACAAAATACCGTAAAACGCGATTTAGAACCCCATGGGGAGTTGTTGTTTCAAAGAAATTATTGAAGCAAGTTTAATATGAGGAGATAGGGACTTTTAACATTATTTCTTTATTTCGGTGGGGGTTCTAAATCGAGTTTTACGGCGTTTGATTTTCAATTGGTGACACTGGAAGTTAAAGTACTTATGCGCTATACTAACAAGGTAAATCCGAAGCTGTATTTCTATGCGATTTCCACACTATGAAATCAGAAGCGTAGCAGTAATATTTACAACGGAATATAATAAGGTAACAAGTTGGTTAAGTTAGTTATGCATAAAAAAAGTAATATATAAACTTTAAGTTGACTAAATTATGTGAGCTTCTGTTCAGCCAAAACTATATACATTCTTCTTACAAAATCAATGCTTTCAAACCACCTTGGAATTTTTACTAACTTATTAAAAGCATCAATGACAGATTGATATGAATTCTAGATTTCGGAGTCACCTAAGTAAAATAGGGCACTCTAGAAATTAAGGGTATAAACAAGCTAAGGACTACAAACGCAACGGATTTAAAGTCATACACTTCACGCCCGCTGTAATTGTTAAAAGATACGTTATTTGGAATACCAATTATTTTAAAATGTTAGTTTTTAATTATACCAATTTTTTGTTTATGTATGCAATTACCAAAGGCTGAGTTTGCTACAAAAAGGCTTAATTGAATAAAAACAAAATCCACTTGTATCCATACAGTGAATAAGCGACCACCTATTTGATTTTCATTTTATTTACTAAAGAATGGACTATTTAAAATTCATTGAAATGGGGTCAAAAGGGACAAAGTGATAAGCTTGAATGAGAATATTAACAGAATTTCTAAAATTTAGCTTGACTGTATCGTTGGAATCTATATAATCAGAGCTTCAGATACACTATTTTACCAGTAAAAGCAAGTAGAAAGTTGCTTATGTGGACTTTATAATAGTTAGAATAAACTTTTTTGTATGTGTGTTGACCTGAATAAGGGCGCATGCATATCTAGATGTGAGTAAGGTATCAAAATAATTCTTAAATGGTGTAAGTAAGCATGCAAAAGTGTTTTAATTTTAATGGAATGAATGTGAAACCAATTTGAAGAATTATATAAAAAGTGGTATTTAGATTTGAATGGGACCTTACATAGTTAATGGGGTATTATAAAACGCCAAAAACAACAAATAATTTGTAAAGATGAATAAAAATATTGCTTGGTTGTTGACTGAATGTTAGCACTTTAGGAAGATACTTTAGAGGAAGTTACCTAATCATTGTTTATATAGGTTTATTGCTTACTTAATTTTAAGTATTATGTACGCAAGAGGAAAGATAACCAAGGAGTTTTAAGGAATAAAAAGTAAAATCAAATTAAAAGTGTTTTATAAATAACCAAAAGGATTGTTGGGATTTCGACCCTGTTGCTTGTTTTTGTGTTTTTGATTAAAAAATGCACCACTAAATTTCAGGAAATTCGGGATCTGTGAAAGAAATAGTTTTTCGAATTAATAATTTATCATTATAGATCATGTATATGATTCATTCTAGAAAAAGCTCTATAAATTGCAGAAACATTTAAAAATTAACCATGCAAATAAAATATAAGTTGTTTTAACTATTAATACACGGGCAATGGAACTAGAAGTCTGAGCGTCTTGTGTTTATACTTTTTTCGTTTATCATGTTTATTTAGCCTCCAAAGAGTTAGCTGACCTTTGCCCTTGATTTTTTGTGTAACTCTAGTCAAAAGCCTTATCACATGCATTACTCGTTATACTTTTTTCTAAGTTCAAAAATTAACTTATTTATCTATACATTAAAAATGTAAAAAAAAGCCGTTGTTCAGAAACTTTGTCGCAGTTAATCAACCTAATATTGACAGTCTTATCTATTATCTTGTACTCTTAAAAAATACTGATAATTTGCATTTTTAACTCATGGAGTGAAATATTACGTGTCTTTGCAAATAATCATTCTGGCTTCCTTCTGGCTATGCTAACTTAT
>JAQGBU010002000.1:0-10776 GCA_034698605.1 Isotoma decorata | reverse complement strand
ATAAATACATGATGCGATCTATAATAAAGTAATCAGTTTTTACCGAACCTTTAAAGTCTCAACTTTATTCTCAACACCTTTACCTGCAAATTCAAAACTGTCAGATTTGAAAACAAGTAAGCCGCTAATTGCAGATTTAAAACAATTAAATTCTTTTACAAGATGCCTCTTTTGACAAGACATCACACTTTTTAAAATGTTTAATTAATGTGTGTTTAAAAAATCTTCCACGGTAAAAATGTTCTGCATGCTAAGATATTTTGGAGTTGAGTTAGTAGAGATGTCAAAATTAGTAAGAAAAATTCCATACAAAATTCTTCGGTACACTTAAAAACCCTAATACCAAGCTCGTTATTAATGGCTGATAAATTGCTATAAAAGTTGTTATTGAGATTGCACCAACGCCATTCGCACTGATAGCGTGTTGGTACAGCACATAACCTAAATTTAGTGAGTTTACTACTGGTTCACATGGTATCAGACGAGACGTTCTCCACGTTGCGTCCCTGTTATATAACGTTTGTCGAAATTTAAAAAAATGGGAAAAAAACTGTTCAGAATAAATGAAAGGCGAAAAAAACTCAACTCGAATAAACTCAAAAAAATTAAAGATAATTACTTTTAATTAAAGTTTTTGTTTCCGGCTTTGAATTCGTCTAAATTAAACTAAATATTACTTACACCAAAAGACTGGATTGCATACCACCAAGAGGTGGGAGGTATTTTTATTCACAAGTAAACGAAATGGTAACCAGAGTTTGTAATTTTCCCAGTGCAGGGACTATTTTCCCTTTCCACTGGGAAAATGAGTGGGAAATTACTGGGAAGATGGAAAAATGTGGCGAAGGGATACCCTGTTTACGGATACCCTAATGCAGTATATGGTTTAACTTGCTAACTATTGGACACTTACGGGACCCTGCTCCCTGGCAGGACGAAACAATAGGACTTAAACATTGCACTGATGAAGGAAACCGTGACACTCGAAAGATGGGATGATAATATGATAAAATCTAAATTTTATCATGATAATCAGTACACCTCCAACTTCACAATTGTCATAATATGTGCAATTTTTAAATTAAATTACGACTTCTCGACTTAGTTATTAGGCTGGTGACTGCGCTTACTGAAATAAGCTTTTACGTTGCAAATCCGCAAAGTTTGCGTCTCTTTTCTTTCAATTCCTCGCCATATCTACAACGGGCGAGCAATTGGAAGGGACGAGGTGCTACTTTTAAAATGAAAATATTACATGGGAAAGTGTATCGCATGGATAAGTTTACGTATTTCTTAGTTTGCCACCTTCCCACCTAATTTCCCATCTTCCCAGGGCAGGAGGCCAGGTTGGAAGATGGTTTTTTACCACTTTCCCAGTGGAAAAATGCCACTTCCCATTTTCCCGTTCAAACTCTGATGGTAACGCTTTTGAAACCAACCGAGTCCATATAATGGTTTTACTCAAAAAAAACTCAAAAGTGCCATATTTGTACATTTCTGGGCAGATCTGATATGTGGCAAAAGCTACTGTTAAACTTACATACTTCGTTTTTTTATTTTGACCGTTGAATTTCATTTAAATAAAATGAAACCGACTCAGTTGAATTAATTTGCTATGAATTTAGCATACGCTAAAGGTAAATCATGGTTTGAATTAGGAGGGAACCTAGTAAATCCCACTTTATCACAAATCACATGTTTTCACACTGTGATGTGATTTAGTCCCTCTAATTTTAAGTGTGAAACACGTAACCCTGCATTCCCCCGTATTTTTTCAATTCTGATTCCATTTGTACACTAAACCTGTCAAGAGTATGGTTGGTTGGAGCAAAGTCGTATTTTAAGGTTTTGGGCGTCTATTACACTAGAAATATCTAATACATTAGGAATGTATACAATCGTGTAAACTAACCACACACCCTTCTTGAACGGTGTAATATAAAGCATGATCTGCTTTTCGGTCTGAAACTCTCAATTTACCGTTTTCTTTCTGTCAGTCCTATAATGCCCATGAGTTTGATTCCCTACTTGATTCTTTTGAATTCAAATTGTTGATTAAACTATGGTAAGCGAAAAATAAAAAATAGTCCATGAAAACCTTTTAATATGATTCAGATGCATTCGGGTACATCTTAGGCCCAAAAAGAAGACAAAGAAGATATACAGCAAAGTAGATGGTATTCCAAGCAATGAACCGGAGTGAAGCAGCTTTCCTAACGATGATCCAATTGACTCGCACCACTCCCAGTTATATTTGAGTTCATTGGATGGGTTGTGCTTCATAAGTGATTGAAGAGGGAACACCCAAGGCCTGAATTCAAGCATTAATAGTAGAACTAGTGGTGCGAATATTGATGTTGCTATCCCAAATTGAAGCACCAACCTTGTGAAGCTATCCGGCTGTGTTGATAATTTTCCTAAGAAATAGTGGAATAAAATACTGGCAATTGACAGTGTAATATGTAACAGATATGAAATAATGTGCAATTAACTTAATTTTTTAAATAAAGCTTCCTCAGATCAGATTAACTGTATAAAAAACCTAAGTAAATATTCAAGGCTTTTTGAACAGGAATTAAATATTTGAAATTAATCATTTCACAAGTTCTGAAAACTTGAATACTGACCCGCAGAACTTGGATTGTTAAACACCCTTAAAATCCCTTTTCTATCATCTACTCTTCCTATCGCCTTAAAAAGAAAATCCATCAGCACCTGCACATTCGATAATTGACAAAACCAATACGAGTTGTACAACTTTCCCTTTGACCCGTGAGTGAACTCCCTGTATGTACAAACAGATTTTATAAATTCTTAGTAATTCTGTGCTACTGTTTGAGTGAAGGCAGGGTTTCAAAGATTCCACTTTTTCAGTAATAAATGCATGCCAGTAGCATTAATGGATTTAAAGGCTTGGCAGGAATGACACATTTAATGACATTATTGGCAGGAAAGACATTATTGGCCTTAATGACATTGGCAATCATGACGTTATTGGCATTAATGCCTTTATTGGCATTAATGACATTATTGTTAATCATGACATTATTGGCAATCATGACATTATTGGCATTAATGACATATATTGGCATTAAAAGCAACAATGCCTTCAAATGGTATCAAATAGAAGTAGCCTGTATGTATATTTAATCTTATATTTAAGTCAAGCAGTAAACAATCTGGCAAAATAATAGAATAAAACACCCTCCAAGTCCAATTGCTCTACTCTAAAAAATTTCTCAAAATCTTTCAACTTCCTTTCCTAATAAGTTCGTAAAGTTGTAGTTCTTTTGACGAACATATACACGGTTATGTAAAAACGAGGATAAAAAACGATTGCATAGAAAGATACACTTCAATCACACATGAAGAGCCTGAAGTCCTTGATAATTAAACAAAAACTGAAATCTTACCGTTTAAGTAATTCTTCTCAAAATCAATCAAAGAGTTCATCAAACATAGAAGCTCTTGCTCTCTGGCATTTATTGCCAGTTGAAAAATAGACGTTCCGGAAACTACTCCCGTGGCCAACGTCACTATGAACTTTTCCTGTATGTTGGCACCCTTCTTGATAATCATTAGCCAACCCAAAACAGTGAGTGCCGTGCAAATCCCCTTTAGTACAATCTGGGTTGCGTACAAATAATACCATTTCTGGTTGGCAGAGACATCAACCCTTTTTATCCGTAAGGATTTAGCATCCCACTCGAAAGGAACAGCGTACAAATATTTGCAGACTGTTAAAATTACTTTTAATTCCTTAATATAATGTTGGTGTAACATTTTTTGGGAGATTACGCAAAAATGCTACTTTAAACGTAGGGGTTGTTGAGTTAGAAGCGGTAAAAGAAGTAAAAAATGTGGATAAAGAAATAGTTGATACGTATTTTAAGTCTTTGATTAAACTTGGTTGATTATTTACCCACCAATTACATTTAACGTTTCTGAATTAAACAGTAAGTGATGAATGAAGCTACTCTAAATTTATTTCAACTAAGGATTGAAAATGTGTGCGTCATAAAAGACAAGTTTAAATATTTATGGCGTTCTTAATTAAATATTGCATCACAAGGGATGTTTGGAGATTAAAAATAACTCGAGAAAATATATCAGCAATTATACAAATTCTTGGTACTATGGTTAAAATTAAATGTGTAATTCAGGTTGGGAATCGAAGGTGTAACTGCGTAGGACGTGTTTGATAAACTGACAACTTTATAAACTTTATAATTATCATTTAAAGGGTTAAATCACCTCCGCCACGGCCAATTCATCTTTACTTTAGCTTTGTAGTCACTTTCAGGCTTGCATGCCTCAGTAAATAAAGGCTGAGTATATTGTTATAATGGAATTAATTAAATGTCGAGTTACGGAAGATTCTATGAAATTCTTCGTCTACATTAAGTTTACCATTAATGCTATGTTACAGAAAATAAAAAGTCTATAATAAGCATGAGTAAACTTAATAAGTTTTAATTTTAGACGTTGGAGAACCATCTACTTTACAGAGTATGTGTGACTGTTTAGCTTTTAAAGTGTTTGGTAATTTAAAGTAAGCAATGCCTTTGGTATCGATATTTCATACTATTGAAGCTAGTCTTAATTTTGGAGGACGACAGACAGGAAAAAGGTATATCACTTAAGAGGAGAATTACATATTTTCATTAGTTGAATTTCAAGAAGGAAAAGTATTAACGTTTCCATTAAACAGTTTGCTTATTTGTGTATTATATTCCGGCAGAATTCCGCCTTTATCAAATTTAATTTTAATAAAAAGCCAGATACATGAAACGAAATTACGCAAGGTCCAAAAAACAATTAATGATTTCATTTCTCAAATAATGCCATTTTACTAGTGATGAATTTTTGTTTTGTTGGCTTATTTATGCATACAACATAATAAAGGGAGAGTTTTTGGATTGAGAAACGTCGAAATAGAAGTAGAAAAATTATTTAGAATGGATGAAACTGGTGAAAGGCAAATAAAATTAAATGCTAACGCAACCAATTAAGGCCAAAAATGTTCCACTTAAAATTTATTCTAAAACTCTGCTTCCATTTCTTTCGTAAAAATAACAAAAAATTAACGGAAAACGGGTGTTGGGGGTGATTAGTAAATCAAAAAGTGGTAACTCTGTGGTAAGGCGGTCAGTCAGTTGAACAAGTTAACTAGCCTTCCAGCACCCGCACACGGTGCAAACAAATTAAAAAGCGCGATTATAAATTTTAGCACATGTTAAATTAGAAATAGTAAGCCATGGTTCTAAATAACTCAAACATCAGTGTTTACCTTGAAATGGCATCGAGTGTGTGAATACTTTCTCCGTCTCAGAGACAGTTATAATGGCCAAGAATGTCAGGGTCAGTTCACAAATTCTCCACAAGATCTTTTAAGCTCATATGTCAAGCAGCAAAACTTTAGGATATCAAACACAAGTAACTATCTTTTTTTCCGAGGTGTTCCTAATATTAACTCCCCCCCCCCCCCCGGAATAATGCTCTCCCCAAAATATGTATTTTACACAAAAGGCGTCCTTCAACAGTGTTTTAATCTAGGAAATTGTAATGCAAATGACGAGTAAGGACAGAAAAAACCATTGAATTTTTTTATCTATATTGTTATACATAGCAATGTAAAGTATTTGGTGAGCTGTGTTAAAAAATGCTAGTTTTCTTACTAAATTCGAAAAAAGCGTATTTAAAACATTAACTCCCCCCGCAATAACACTCCTCCCCGGATTACAACCCTCCTTTTTGGAGGGTTGAAATAATAACAGGGTTCTATACCGGGATGCACGGTAATTTAGGTTTTTTTGCAACCAGAAAAGCGGAAAGTGAAACAGGCAGAAATCGATGAATATGAAAGAAGTAAGTTCGTCAACAAAATTAACCAAGACAAAATAAATCTTTAATGGCTGCATCAATTTAGGTAAGTTATTTTGCACAAAATTTGCTCGTTTATGAGGTGGACTTTTGCGTGTTGCCCTTTTTGACATGATTTTATTTATGATTTAACGTTCACTTGCCTCCCTACTCCTAACCGAACCCCGAAAATGAAAAGCAGGTTGGACTAGTGTTACTTACCCATTCAATGTTAGTTGACACTTTCCCATGGCCAATTAAACGAAGAAGTTAGAAAGGATGCTAAATCCGGTTACAAAAAAACATTCTAGGTAGCAAAGCTTTCTGACTTCGTTTAAAAGCAGTTGAATCACCGCAAAGGCTTGTAGAAATTTGGTCATATTCGTAATTTCCTTGTCACATTTGTCCGCTTTCAGTATGGTCCCAGGCCATAAAAATAAAAAAGTTAAAAAAAATTGAAAATCTACATAAGCAACCTGCATCTGTCATAATCAATCACAGATAAAATTTTAGAAACACCTAAAGTATCAAAGGATTTTAAAATGTAAGTACTGTTGGCTTGGCTTTTTAAATCAGGATTGCTTTGTTCCCCAATTCCATTTCCTCTTGAAATCCCATTTTGAAATATGGGATCAGTAGTTTCAGTAATTCTAAGACTGTTTTTCATTTTTCTACATGAGCAAGGTCACAAATCGAACGTTTCCTTACGATCTACTATTTTGACAGTTGTGATTAGGAAGTTTGGATAATTCCCAGATAATTAATTGGAGTTTTTTCTCTCTTTGCAGTTTTCCTACGAGCTACCACAAGGTCGCAAATCGAAGTTAAAAATTCCCAAACGCCCAAAGAACGTGTCATCTCTGACCACGATTGTTGTGTAATAGGAGTTAGATAAAAAGAAACGATACGATTCGAGAGCCTAATTCTTAAAAAAACCTTGATAATGAAATCAGGCTTTCTACAGTCAATGCCATAACAAACCTTTGTTGTTTAACATTTGCTAAAAATATCTGGATTATTTTTAAAGAACATTACGAAAGCCTTTATTACAAAATGGATTCCTACTCAACACCAAAGTCTAGACAGCGAATAACTTGTAAACTATGAAGAGCTCAAAAACAAAACTTTAATCTTCACAGCATAAATATTTATGCATCATAATTAGGTAAGAATTCTAAAATAGTTTGACTTAATAATGTACACTGTAAGATCATTCCATGCGTAGGAAGCTTACTATGATTGTTTGATTTATGTCGATGGTGGTGGTGGCTAACTCGGGTGGTGCTGACGGTGCACAATATTATAATGTCTGTGGTGACGGTGGTAATACTATAACGATGGTGGTGACGGTGGTAATACTATGACGATGGTGGTGACGGTACTGCTACGTTATGGTTTATGGGTGTGTCACTACTACGCTGTGATTGATGGCAATGATACTATTACGCTGTGATTGATGGCAATGATACTATTACGCTGCGATTGATGGCAGGAGCACAATAAACTGTAGTGGGTTCAAGTTATATAAATGTGTGCTGCTGGAGTAAAGTAATTTATTGATGGAGATTACAGTTTGATCACTGTAGGAAAGATCGAAAGTCAATACAATGGTAATTGGAAGGGAATAGATGTGAACACAGTAAACACTTCGTACGGTGACAGAGTTGAATTATTATATGTGGACTAGTGTAAAGAGGTGCACTAGAGAAATTACAAACTGGAAAGGAAATTAATTAAAGAAACTTAGAAGGGAACCGAGTGTTCCTTTGGGAAAATTATATATAAGTGGAAAGAAAGGAATGAGCTGGTGGAGACTAGTGAGAGTAGTCCTACTGGTTCGGTCGATCCGTGTGTACTGTATTTTATAAGGGTCTCAGGGCAGTGGGGTTCCAACCACTCTGCCTGAGATTCTGGTAGTGACTGACTTGGTTCTCGTCTGGGGCTCCTGGTTTTAGTAGTGGTGGTGGTGGTTGGGACAAAATGGGAAAAATGGCGATCAGTGAGAGGGGAGAAGGCAGCCAAATGCCATGCAGGGGTCACGTGATACGTAGAGAGTTAGTAAGAGAGGGATTCTCTTACAACACACTGAACTGTGGTCAAAATAATTTTGGTTAAGACAAAACGGTCGCATTGATGACACAAAAACCAACATGCAAACAAAGCTTAACAATGATAAAAATGAACACACTGAACTGTGGTCAAAGTTAAAATGTAGACGGTTTTATACTGAACGATAAATTTGAATGATAACTTACGCATGAAATCAGTTGTCACAAAAATTTCTATTCTGATAAAATAGCTCTCTTCTTCGAACAAAAATATCTACTCACACGCACAATAACATCCCTTTATAAAATGATGTTGATTTAACAATGGGTGTACCATACAATATCGAGGTTACTATTTCTAATATAATATTAAATGCTAAAACTGCTAATTGAGCTTTTCAACTTTTTGCGTCGCATGTTTGTCCTGGCCCCTGGGAAGGCTAGATGATATTTATAGTTAATATCATGCTTTAAAAAATTAACCAAAATTCATTCTCACAAGACCTAAACCAAATAACTGGGAATTTTGGTCTAATATAGTAGCGTAATGAAAATAAATGTAACTTTAAGGAACGACATTGTAAGAAACGAAAACTAGTTTATCATGTGATTAGCTTTATTTTTATATGGGCTTATTTTGCATGCAAAATAGCATAAGTACTGGTTTGGAAACAAATTTAAAATGGATTATTTGTCCTGCCTTTACTGTATACTTCCTAGTTCCTAAATTTCGAGGATTCCAGATATTAGGTGACCTTTTAAATTAAACAATACCCCATAATATGGTAACCTAACTCTTCAATTATTTGCCCAAAATATAAAATGAATAACCTTCAAAAACAAACTATCGGAAAAAACAAATCGACACTCAAATTAGAAATTTTGAACTTAAGTATTGTTTTATTTCTTTGTTCGTTCTCAAATCCTGTATTCTAACCAGTAGCCAGAATTGCATTGTATTGTACATAATAATTTGTAATTTTCTTCGACTTGAGCCAAAAAATTCAAAATAAATGTTCAGTATTTTTGTTTTAAATCTCCTTAAGCCTTTTAAATCCCAAGATTAATTTGACTAAAGAACTATTTTTACAGGATATTTTAGCTAACCTGTTTTTGAAATTTTGTACCTTTGCTTTGGGCTTTGATTATGAATTTAAAGTTGATGCAAAGTCAAACGTCGTCATACAATGATCATAGGCGTGTTTTTAACTGTGCAGTGCTTTTTAAGGATTTTGGTTTGCCTGTGAGAAAATGACGACTCCACTGATGTGGTCAGCATGGAACATTTATTTCAAAATCTGTCCAAAATCGTTTATATTGGACTTGGATCCTCAGACAAGAACATTTTATTCCCGGTCGTTAAAAGAGATTACGATTCCCTGGTGGATTAGCTTTGCCCTCGTCTATGTTCATTTATTGCTCCTGTCTTATCTTCTTCTGTTTGGTGCGTACAAAAATAACAACAGTTTGGACGCTATTCGTGTGTGGATTTATTTAGTCGAATTTCTGCTCTCCGTTTATTGTACTGTTCTTATTGACACATTCCTGTGCAATAAATTGAGTTGTGTATTAAACTGTTTTGTCTTTATGGAAAACGTGATACTTACATGTAAGTTAATGTTTTTCTAATTCAGACAAGTAAACGGTTAGGTTCTCTATTGTCAGGGATTTTTGGTACGTATTATACTAGACCAGAAATAGACAGCTTATTGTCTCTCCAATGGTCTTGAGGAAAACGATCTGACAAATAGAAAACTTTCAAAACTTAAGAAAACTAAAAGAAATAAACCATGACAAACGGATGTATGAAAGTGTCGTCAGATGATGTTTATGAAATTCGAAACGTTCTGTTAAAAGTTTCAAAATGAAGGTCATGGCGTTCATCAGTTCAGAAAAATTGTTTTACGAAATTTGAAAGTTGGAGGTGAAAGAGACATACACTAGAAAGACCGGGGCACTATGCAACACAATTTCATACATTTTTTTCAAAGTTTTTTTTACATTTTTTATATTTTTTCTTTGTTTTGTTTCGGTTGAATTCAATTTTAACGTTGAAAATCAAAATAGTAATATTAAATGTATTAATTGCTAATTTCATATTATTGGTGAACTTTCAAATATACTTTCAATGACTGTAAAAAGTTTTCTTAACAATTCGAAAAAAATTATGAAATGAGAAACCGACTACAGTCGGCATTCTTTAACGAATCGGCCTTATACGAACCAGTCTATGTAAAGCACTCATCAAGGTTCAATACAGTGGCAGTAATGACAAAATAAAATCTCTTATTGATATGATGGCACGATTCATTCTTTGGCTTAGACAATGATTTCATGAAGGCAAATATTATACACAGAATCGGATACATTCAGGTTTATGAGAGCCGAAGTTCCTAAAGTAGAATTTTGTATCGTGAAATTCAATCTTACAAATCCCAATTATGTTTCTATGACCCCAGATATACCTTTAACTTTAGAAATCATCGGCACAGATTTTGTATAGAATTTTTTCCTTGTCGCGTCTAGATAATATATAATTCTTAAGTCTATTGATGCAACTGATATAGACGAAATTTAAAAAAACTTAAATCTTCATTTAATTGGAATTTGCAGGTTATTTTCGGGAGTATGGTCAGACTCAGCCACGATTCGATGTGTTTGGACTCATGATGCTTGTTTCGGATTCACTAGTCACTATCATTCCCGCAACTCCTGGGATTATTTTGCTTAGTGATTTAGATCCTTTTTACATCGTGTTACAAAGCACAAACTTACCAATTTTTCTGAATTACATTATTCGTTCATTATTAAGTTTGGCTTGCGTGTATTCAGCTGTTTTAGTTGGCATATTATTTATACTCACTTG